>PVJD01002402.1:0-204505 GCA_004026545.1 Mormoops blainvillei | reverse complement strand
CAGACACTAGGGTTGTTTGTAATTTGATTTTTCAGTTTTCAAGGAATGAGGTGAAATTCACATCTCTCCAAAAGACAGTATACTCTGGTTCCTGGAAACCAGAGTTTACGTGACTTGAGTTCATTGGAAAAGAATAATTTATATTGGCATGAATAAATAATCGCAGGGTGTTTTAACTGTCTACACAAGATGTACATGTATAATAGTCTGAGAAAACATTTAGACCACATTGTAATATATCCTGTATTTTATATTATGAGCAACTGAAAGGAAAAATTCATTTCAAAATCACCTATCCACTTAGGTTGTTTAAGCTGAATTTGTCAAAAAGTGCCCTGGCATTGCTTAGAGACAGAAGGGCAACTTATTTTGTAATCAACTGTCTCCTTGCTAAGCTTGCCTGGTAAACTTGAAAGCAAATGTTTTACAAAGAATATGAGAATGACATTGTGCCCTTCTATCAAGGCTCTCTTCATGAGAAATAATAGTTACATAGCTGGCAAACTTTATGTAACCATAAACCAACTTGTTTGGTGTGAAAGAGAAAATGCCTGCATCTCTAATCAATCTGTAGATGGAAACCTCTCCAGCTGTTACTAATTAAGCTCCGCCCACTGCTTCTGGTGGTTGTATCTGTACTGAGTGTATTTGCAGGTTTTGTTTTCTTTGTTCACGTTAAATCTTATCTGAACCAAATTCCTTTGAATTAACTTAATCACAGTTCACTCTTGAGCACCATTCTTCTGAATTCCCTCTTTTACAGATCAGACTTTTGTTGGTTAGGGGTCAGTAAGAATATTTTTAATATAAAATTAGAAATAAAGATTTAAGTCCTAATTAATATGATTTAATTCTAAGGATTAAAGACCTCTGAATAGGGATTAATTAAATCCAACTTTTATTTCAGTAAATGACCTAACAAACAAACAAAGAAGGGGTTGCACAGCTTGTGGGAAAGATCATGAACCAGTAAATGAAGAAATGTTAATTCTAATCCTTTCTGCCACTGTGAGCTCTGGTACCTAAGCACAGTCATATGACTAAGACTCACTTTTCTTTTTTTTTTAAGATTGTATTTATTTATTTATTTTTTAGGGAGAGGGGAAGGGAGGCAGAAAGAGAAGGAGAGAAACAACAATGTGTGGTTGCCTCTTTCATGTCCCCAACAGGGGACCTGGCCTGCAACCCAGGCATATACCTTGACTGAGTATCGAACTGGAGACCCTTTGGTTTGCAGGCCAGCACTCAACCCACTGAGCCATGCCAGCCAGGGCTTGAGCCTCATTTTTCTTATCCAAAAAAGTAAGGATGATGGGCTGAGGTCCTGTCTAGCATTAAAAATTTTGTAGTGAGCTATTTTAGATTTTACTACCCTAAAGGGAGAGCAATAAATTTACTTTCCCTATGTAGTACTCTTAGTAGAAGTATTTGTGAATAATGGAATTTTACAATAATCTGGCCCCCTATTTACACAGGCCATTTCATCAATACATTTTGGTTTCCTGAAATCTATTCTATTCTCACTACTGAGAGCTAAAAATCTTACTTGTAACTTTGATGTGAGAATTAATCTCATTAATGAAGATGTTGTTGAAATTTAATGTGATTTCAGAATTTGGAATGCTAGTATATTACCTAAAATAATGGGACAATATAAAGTCTTATTCTGCATGTTATATATGTATTGTTTTCCATGTGTTGTAGAAAGCTGAA
Organism: Mormoops blainvillei; assembly: GCA_004026545.1. Taxonomy (NCBI): domain Eukaryota; kingdom Metazoa; phylum Chordata; class Mammalia; order Chiroptera; family Mormoopidae; genus Mormoops; species Mormoops blainvillei. The sequence goes on along the minus strand of PVJD01002402.1, from coordinate 202,792 downwards.
AAATGATTCCCTAAAACCCTCTAGAACCTGTGAATATTACCTTATGTGGGGGGGTGTTTGCAGATGTGATAAAGGATTTTGTGATGGGGAGATTATCCTATAACATCAAGGTGGGCCCTAAATGTATCTTCATAAGAGAGAAAGGAGATGTTCCACAGACAGAAGAGAATAATGCAATGTAACAATGGAGTTGGAGATTGCATTGATGTGGCCACAAGCCAAGGAGTATGGGCAACCACCAGAAGCTAGAAAAGGCAAGAAATGAATTTTCCCCTAGAGCCCCCAGAGGAAGCAGGACCCTGCCAAAACCTGATTTCAGTTTGGTGAAAATGATTTTGGACTTCTGGCCTCCAGGCTTATGAGAGAATAAATTTCTATTGCTTTTAGTCACAAAGATTGCAGTAATTTGCTAGAGCAGCCACAGGAAACTAATACATATGCCAATATTTATTTTCACTCTTACTACCAAAGAGCAACATGGTCTTGATTCCAGAGATTTGGTAAACAACGGGGCATATTTCCTGCTTTTTTGCTTCTAGTTGGTATCTCTTCCTGTAGATGTCACACATAATGAGATTTTTTTTAAAAGAGAGTAGTTGTAGGAAAACTTGATGTTCATGAGGGTATGGTGTGACACTTTGAATTTTTCTTGGGTGTGTTGGTCTCCAAGAAGCTGAGTGTGAAATGTAAATTTTGCTTCTTAACCATCTAGGCTCTCTCTCTATATGCTCTCCTTTTCTAGCGGGTTGAATTTATCTTCATATTTCTCTGGACTGAAAACACATTTCTATTTTGATTTCACCATTTTATCATAAAAGCCCCTCATAAAAGTCATCTTAAAATCTTTTCCAGAACAAGGAAGTATATACACACTAAATAACTAATAGAAGTATGACAGATGAATTCTTTCAACAACTAGAGATTCATTAATAATATGTATTAAGATGGTTAGTTATAAATTAAAATGTGTTTTGTCTCAATAGGTAGAAAATATATTGTTACATAAATGGTTTTCAGTCCATTTATCATTTCTTTTCTGAAATCATCCAAACTACTTAACTACATCACAAATAAAATTTGATGATCCTCTTATTCCTTTGCAATGAAATCACTCTATTAAATTAATAAATAGAACTTAACAAACAAGAATATCATATAACTTACCTAAGAGGCAAATTTATTTTGTCTCCTATTGATGATTCAAAATGCTTGCAATGAGGATATTTCTTTATGAGTGAAAATAGATACAATCACCATGACTTTTCTATCGTTTTGATATTATAAGACTTCCATTAACTTTATGTCTCAAACATTGTCTCAGATTCGTCAATAAGATGCCTGGTCCTATATTAATAAAAAAAATAATTGTGAACTTGATCACTATCAAAATCTTTATATTCCAGGTTGAGCAGCCTCAGACATGAAAGTCTGCAGATGGGAAGGAGCAATGCCTGGTTTCTCCCGCTCTCCTGCCCCATGCCTGACCTGCCACATCAGCTGCTGTTGCCAGTTGTTACCGCCCTCCATGTGATAGCTGCTGTTTCGTATCCTGTAGGTTAAAAGAGAGGAAGAGCAAGATAGGGAAGTGAAGGATTCGAAGAGTTCTGACTTGAAATTGTCCATCTTTAGCTCACTGTGTGTTATCTGGTCTAGTGGGTAATTATTTCCCATAGCATGCCCTTTCAAGGGCATTTTGGTGTCCCTTGACACCAACGGATAAACTCCTAATCTCTCTTCTGGAGGTTCGTAAAGACTCTGGCTACTCACGCAGGTCTTGCGCATCCAACTTGACATATCTGGCCTTTTTTGGCTGGGGTCTTTTTACCCCTAGAAGGGCCCTATGGGATCATGCCCAAGGTGACTCCTGGCCAACCCTTATTCCATGATCATCTTTGAGACGGCAGCCTAGTGGCCACATAGCAGCCACCTCTAGATCCTTAGATTGTCTTGGAGTTAAACCCAGGTAACTAACTGTTTAATCATCTCAGTCATGATTTGGCACCTGCCCTTCAACTCAAGAAAACACATTTCAAAGCTTTCAGACTGATCCCCTTTGAAACATTACTCCCTTTGAAAGGTTTGATGTGAGGATAAAGGCATCCTTCAGTTAGGATGAGTGAAAATAACTTTCCCCAAAGATATTTTCCTCTTGATATCTTTAGTCTTCTTCCACACTCTGACCCTTTTTATTGGTCCACAATTTGTTAAGAATATTCAAGAGTCATGGAATTGGCTTTCAGAGATGTTTGAATATCTGCATGTGTGTGTTCCTCTCACACCTCCTGTAGTGTTTGCTCTCTCCTGTTCTGATACCTTAGTTGCTGAAGTACAAAGATTTACATTAAAAAATCCTAATAACCCATGGTCCTTTCACCCTTGCTGTGCATAGAACCATATAAAATGTGTTCTAGAACACACACACTTAGACTCCTCTCTAGACTATGAATCACAGCCTCTGTGGTCCAGCAACTAGGAATCAAAATTTTGAAAGCGAAATAGATAATTCTGAAGGGCTGTTAGGATTTTGCTTCATCGATAAATGTATTTAAAAATGTATAAGGGATGTGGGTGCTCATGGATTTTTCCTCTTCTTTTGGTGGAAAAAGATGGATATCATGAATGATGCTTTTATAAACTCTCCTAAACAGTTTTACCCTAAAGTTGTTTTTTTTTATTTATAAGAATGTGGTAAATTCTGAACATTTAGACAATTTAGATTTACCTTTAATTTCCTTTTACTGCAGAGTCATTAGGTAGATAATCAAATAGGTGTGATGTAAATCCATAATTTCTTGGTATATGTTATTGCCAGAGGCTAGCATTAGTGGAGAAACAATGGTTTCACTCACATTGTCAATTCAGACCATTTCTGGTATTTATATTCCCTCAAACAAAGTAATAATATTAAAATATGTTTTGGGAGATAGAAGTTTCTAGGAAAGTTTTCCCCTTAATGTAAAATACAATTAATAGTATAAAAATGCACTATATGATATTTTAACACAGAAGTGTAATTAAATTCTTCTTGTAGCCAAATAAAATTTAACAGAAAGAAACGAATTTTCTGTGTTGATTCACTTATGCCGCTGTGCTTTGGGACAGCTTCTGGGAGCCTCCTGATATTACTGTGAAGACTTGGGCAGTGTCAACATGGAGCGACACCAAATCAATTGGATAAGTAAATGATATTTCACACAAGTATTGTGTTCATGGTTTTGTTTTGATAAGAATTTAAACTTCATTCACCCTTGAGATTCTTAAACCACAATCTTTTTTAAAATTATATGTTATTGATTATGCTATTACAGCTGTCTCAATTTTTCCCCCTTGGTCCCCCTCCAGCAAGCAGCCTCAACTCCCTCTGGCAATCCCCATAACTTTGTTCATATCAGGGGTCAGGCGTGTATGTTCTTTGGCTACTCCATTTCCTTTACTGTTGTTCTTTATACCCCATGACCATTCTGTAACTACCAGTTTGTACTTCTTAATCCCCTAACCCCTTCACCCATTCCCCACTCCCCCTTCCCATATGGCAACCATCAAAACATTCTCCATATCCATGATTCTGTCTCTGTTCTTGTTTACTTAGTATGTGTTTTAGATTCAATTGTTGATAGATATATATTTATTTCCATTTTGTTATTCATAGTTTTGATCTTCTTCTTTTTCTTAAGTAAGTCCCTTTAACATTTCTTATACTAATGGTTTGGTGATGATGAACTCCTTTAGTTTTTCCTTGTCTGGGAAGCTCTTTATCTACCCTTTGATTCTAAATATAGATAGCTTTGCTGAATAGAACAATCTTGGCTGTAGGTCCCTGCTTTTCATGACTTCAAATATTTCTTGCCAATCCCTTCTAGCCTGCAAAGTTTCTTTTGATAAATCAGCTGAAGGTCTTATGGGAATTCCCTTGTAGGTAATTAACTTCTTTTCTCTTGCTGTTTTTAAGATTCTCTCTTTATCTTTAACCTTTAGCATTTTAATTATGATGTATCTTAGAGTAGGACCCCTTGCATCCGTCTCGTTTGGGACTCTCTGTGCTTCCTGGACTTGCATGTCTATTTCCTTTGCCAAATTAGGGAGGTTTTTTATTCATTAATTTTTTCAAACAGATTTCCAATTCTTTGTTCTTTCTCTTCTCCTTCTGGCACCCCTATGATGTGTATGTTGGACCTTTTGAAATTGTCACAGAGGTTCCTTGCATTATCCTCCTTTTTTCTTCTTGTTCTGATTGGTTGTTTTTGCTCCCTTATGTTCCAAATCATTGATTTGATTCTTGGCTTCATCCACTCTATTGTTGATTACCTATAAATTGTTCTTTATTTCAATTAGTGTATCCTTTATTTCTGACTGAATCTTTTTTATGCTGTTGAGGTCCTCACTAAGTTCCTTGAGCATCCTTACAACCAGTGTTTTGAACTCTGCACCTGATAGTTTGCTTATCTTCATTTTGTTTAGTTCTTTTACTAGAGTTTTGATCTGTTCTTTCATTTGGGCCATGTTTCTTTGTCTCCTCATTTTGGCAGCCTCCCTGTGTTTGTTTCCATGTACTAGGTAGAGCTGTAATGACTCTCTGTCTTGGTGGTGTGGCCTAATGTAGTAGGTGTCCCGTAGGGTCCAGTGGCACAACCTCCCCATCACCCAGGGTAGGTTCTTAAGGGGCACCCTTTGTGTGGGTTGACTAGGCCCACATCTTGTAGTTCAGCTTTGATTGCTGTTGGCAGGACAATGGGAGTGATTTACTCAGGCCAGTCCCCTGCAAGGACTGGCAGTGACCACTGTCCACCAACCTCAGCTGTGCAGGGGCAGGTAGGTAGTGCTCCAACATTGTCTGTAGCTTTCCACTGATTTCACAGGCCTTGGGGTTTCCTGGGTGGTTCAGGTCAAGGTTAGCCCCCACCCATGTTTTTCCCAGGGTCACCCTACTTGAGCTGCAAAACGATCTTCAGATGGCTGCTATTTGTGCTGGGCTTTGAGGTTCTTAGGTGAAGCCAAATTGTGAACCTAAGGTGGCTGCCACTATTGCCAGGCCTGGGGTCACTTAGCAAGAGGTACAGGGGCTGGAGGCTTGCTGCAGCCAGCTATTGCTTGTTTGAGGGGATTTAAGATGTTGTGGAGCATGAGCAAAGACCAGCCATTCATATGGAAAAGCCACTGTTAATGGCGTGGGTGGGCACATAAATTAGGTGGGACAGAGTCTCAGGGAATCACCAGGTCATGAGAAACAGTGTTAAGTTGATGGAGTCTCAGATATGTCACCTGCCAGCTTTGTGGCTCTGTGTGTGGAGCATTCAGAAAAGGAACAATGACCTCTGCCCACTGTTCTTCTGGGAGAAAGATTTCCCCAGCTCTCGCCTTGGTGTTGGACACTTCAGTTCCTCCCATGGGTGCCTTTTAAGCTGTTGCCTGGCGCTGAAGCTCAGAGGGAGTGAGTCTGAGTAAGTCCATGTGAGGGTCCTTTATGAGAAACTGCTTGGGGCTCCAGAAGTTTCTTCCATGGACTCAATCCCCGCTGGTTTTTCTAGCCAGAAGTTATGGAGACTTATCTTTCTAGTCCTGGAACTCTGGGCTGGGGGGCTTAGTGCTGGGTTGGGACCCCTTGTTCCCAAGATATCCCTCCTGAATTTTTATCCATCACATGTGTGTGTGGGCGCAGCCTGCTCTGTTTCTGCACCCCTCCTACCAGTCTGGATGGATGTAGTTTCTTTAATTCTGTAATTGTCAGACTTCCATTCAGCTGGATTTCTGACAGGTAAGTGATAGTTGTTCTAGAATTTAGCTGTAATTTGATGTGGTTATGTGAGGAGGTGAGCCGTGTTTATATATGCCTCCATCTTGACCAGAAGTAAACCACAGTCTTAAACCTGAAATCAAACAAAAATTATAATTAACATTTTATATGCCTATAAAAGTTCATATGTAAAGTTGGGAATAAAAGGCAGTCACCCATGTGGAAAGGGCTGTGTGGGCAGGGTAAAACCCTTACCCATAAATGCGAGTGCCTGATATATCAGCATTAAAGAATTTCTCCTTTTCTCTCTTTAAGTACAAATATTCCCTCACCCCAAATTAACATATTGTGACCAAACAATACTTTTTTAGGAATAAATTTGGCAGATTGATTTCCCTTTCTGACAAGGAGACCAGTGACAGGTAAACGAACTGAAAATCTGGCAACCCAGAAATGGTAATGAAAGAGGGAGAAGAAGCCCAACAATATTCTTGATTTCTGCCAAAGATTTGTCCTGGGGTAATTCTTTTTATTTATTTATTTATTTTAAATCTTATTACTCCCAAGATTTTAACTACCATGTAATATATATATATATATATATTTATATAAATCTTCACTTGAAGATATGTTTTTTAAATTGATTTTATAGAGAGAGGAAGGGGGAGACAGAGAGAGAGAGAGAGACATCAATGTAAGAGAGAAACATTGATAGTTTCCTTCCCATGTGTGCCTTGACCATGAATTGAACTCGCAACATAGATATGTGCCCTGACCAGAAATTGGACCCACAACCTTTTGGTGCACCGTGTAATGCTCCGATCAACTGAGTCACTCTGCAAGGGCAGCATACATTTATTATCTCACATTTTTGTGGGTCAGAAATCTAGACACAGTTTAGCTGAGTCTTCAGCATCATGGTTTTTTATAAGAATGTAATCTTGAGTCTCACTAGGGCAATACTTGACTGGAGAAGGATCTCCTTTAAAGCTCACATAAATTGTTGCTGTCACAATTCAGTTCTTTAAGTGTTGTTGGACAGAGTGTTTCAGTTCTTCACTGGCCATTGGCTGGGGGCTGCCTTCAGTTTGTGTCATGTGGGCTTTCCCAACATGGCAGCTTGCTTCATCGAAGCTAAAAAGAGAGGGAATCTGTTAGCTGAGCAGAAGTGGCAATTTTTCTAACCTAATTATGGAAGTAATAGCCTATTGCCTTCATTATATCTTATTAGTTAGGGGCAAATAATGAAATCCAGCTCTCTTTCAAGGGAAAGGAATTACATATACAAGGATATAAATTCCAGTAGACAGAAATCACAGCGGGGGGGTGGGGCACAAATTAGATTTCTGTCTTCCATAGTCATTGACATGCTAAGGACCCTGAAATCTAAATCTTCAGCTCAACAAAGCAAACACATGTGGATTCCCTCAAGAGCCACAGCTCAAATATGTCCGAATCTACTTTCCTTGTCTTCTTTCATTTCAGTCAAGACATCACCACCCACAGAGCTTCCTGTGCTAAAGACTTGATGTCATGTTCAACAACTCTCCATTTTTCCACCCACCTCTAGCTCATCCCTAAATCATGTAAATGTCTTGACCTGAATTTTCTTGAATTTATCTAACTACCCAACTGTCACTGTTCTTTACTGATCATCTTTCACTTGGCCTATTCCATGAACCTTCAGAGACTCTTCCATGTACCCTTCATATTCCAGTCTACCATCTCCACAACTTGATATTATGCTTGGGTTATTTCTTTTCCTGAGAATATACTTTCTTTCTATTACCATTCTTTGCCAAGAAAAGTCTTATTCATTCATTAAGACCAAGTTTAAATGGGTCTAATTACTAAAACCCCAGTTATACCACAATTAACTTAGCAAAGAAAGGCACTATCTTTGAATGGTTGGGGAAAAATGATATACAATATAGGGATGACAAGAAAATTTTACTCCAAAGGGAAAACTTTTCATATATGGACAAAGACTTGTATGTGTTACTCATCTAAATTTAACGATAAAAATCTACATGCACTTTTAAAGAATGCTATCTCCAGCTAATAGCCCTGGCAGTGCTTGCTATTGGGTGCTATTATCTAGCAGTGCCATAGTTTTTTGTGTGGTTTGCTGTGTTTTGATGTTTCCTTTGCTCCTAATCAGTTTAATGCAATGGCTAATAAAACACACAAGGAGTTAAAAGATTTTTTAGCAACAGAAAGTTGCAATATCTAGTTTCACTATAATTTATTCAATTGTCTAAACAGATGGAGAAAATTATTGTTTAAAGTATTACAGTGTAATAGGTAAAAAATATGGGCCAGGAGACCTGTGTTTTAGTGCTAATTCTGTCACCAACGAGTTTTGCTTCTTTGGAGAATTTTTGTTCCATTCCGGTTAAGTATCTTTATCTATAGAATAGAAGAATAAGACTAGGTCAGTGGTATGTAACCTCTGTTCTTCTAAACTCTCAGGTAGTGCATTACAAGTTCTAAAATAGGGCCTTGATCATAGTGTAGACTCATTAAATATTTACTCTTTTACTGTATTCCATTTACCTCCACCACTAATTGTATTTAGCTTCACTTCTACTAATGATGGCTGTTGCCTCTGAGACTGTAACCTTCTTACTTTTGCTGCCACCATCAAGTAAAAATAGAGATGGGCCGAGTTAGCAGTCTTACCTTGCCTCATTGAGACTCTCTCATCCTCTTTGGGCTCAGGACTCCCAGTCTACACAAATAAATATTTCTGTATAAGCAAATTACTTTTAAGAGAATTTGGTTCTAATAATTATTGTTAATTCAAGTATATTCATATCTTTATACTGTTATAAATTACTTGTTCTGAATGACTTAGAATTTTTAAAACAATTACAAATTCAAACTACCCCTTAATTTTATTTAATACATCGATTTATTCTTTTTGTGGTTTTCTGCAGTGTAGATCAATTTCCTGAAAATTTAGTGTTAAAGAAAAATGAAACCATCTTATAGTAATTGCTTCAGTTAAAAGTCTAGGCCCTGGTCAGGTAGCTCAGCTGGTTAGAGAATCATCCCAAAATGCCAAGGTTGCAGGTTTGATACCAGGTCAGGGCACATACAAGAGGCAACCAATGAATGCATAAATAAGTGGAACAACAAAATGTTTCTTTCCCCCCCCCCTTTCCTCTTTCTCTAAAATCAATCAATGAATATATAAAAAGTAAAAAAAGGCTAAGACTCTACACTTGGCAAACCATGCTTCTTATTAGATTGCATATAGTTAACAAACACATTATTTTTACATGAGGCTAGCCTCAGGCTCTGATCATGGGCAGAATTAAGAATTTCTTAATTTTTGATTTACTCAGAGATGTAGAGTTGAGGTGCAGAAAAGGAAAATATGAAGACATGATTGAAGAAATAGTGTTGCAGACCTCATTCTTTAGCGTGAGCTTTACTTTTATTTTCTTGCTGTCAATATAACATCTTAGTCATTAGGGTGAACCATTAAGAAGCTGGGTGACAGTAAGCATTATAATTCTCTATTGAGAGCAACAGAATATGGCCCAAGGTATGAAAACTGAATGGCTCGTGTGTCTAAAATGACTTCTTTGAGATGTGATATATTGAAGTTATACAAGAGATTTTATTCTGCATGTAACAAATGAGATAGAGAACTCCCCATAGAGATGCTGTACTTCCTTCAACAGGAAACACTAATATTTCACATATTATGATCACTCATAAGCCTGATTCATCATTGACTTGGGTATTTAATTGCTTTGTGCAATAATTAAAAACCTATTTCTCACATGCACCCTGATTCCTTGATGATAAATATAAATTTTACAAGAAAAATCAATATTGGTTTAACAGAAAGAATCAATAAACTGGTTAAGTCGTTGTAATACTAATTTGACATTTTCAGGATTACTTTACAGTCATTCAATATGTTATTGAAGGCCCATTCAGTGATAGGTACTAGCATTTAAGACGGATGCTACATAATTGTATTGTTACCATACAAGTGTTCTACCTCTGCAGGGGGAGATTCAACACTAAGTGGGAACTAGCCAGCATTGTTATTAGAATCTCTCCTATCAAGTGATCTCAGATCCTAGAGGGACTATGACTGGTGAACTATCGGATGGACTGTGGCAAGGCCTATTTATTCCAGCTTGTACCAGACATCTTTCTTTGTTAAAGTGCTTCCACTTACTGTCAGAGCTGGACCTTCAGGCCCTAGAAGAGGTCATGGGCAAAAACAGAAAGTGCAAGTTCATCTGTGTTAGACATATGAGGACATCTATCATAATATTACAAAGGAGATAACGTTTGAATGAGAAGTACTAAGAAGCACTGGGTGGTAATCTGCATTAATGTTGTAGACCAGGCCAGGGAAAAAACTTTAGAAGTTGACTGTTCAAAATATGCCATAAAGTTCCTTGAGGTCTACCTGAATTTCACTGCAATAAGTAGAGCTGTCTGTGAGTTATTTGTAGCACAAGGACTGCCAGACACAATATCTTCATTTACTCAACTGAGTTAAATGAATTGTTAGAAGCACTAAAATAAAAACATTATTACTATGGGGTTGCATTTAACTAGTTTTCAACCCTGACTTAATACCAGGTAAATCATTTAACAACTCTGTGTTTCACTTTTCTCACTTGTCAAACAGGGTAGCTACTCTATCCTGGAGAGTAGCTATTGTGTTTAAATAGAATGCAGTGCTATTAGTGGCTAAATGCTGAATGAGTCAACAAATAAGTGTAAACTCCATGTATAGCCCAAGAACATGGTCAATAAATATCAGTTTCTTTTTTTTTCACATTTCTATGCTTGTTCCACAACTTCTCATGATTTCAGAGAATACTTTTCTAACAATGAGCCAACACTCTCTATTAGGTAACTACAGTCTCAGATTAGAGTTTCCTGCACCGTTGAGAGCAATGTTAAGAGCGCAGGCCCTAACACTTCCGGGTGCAAACCTTGGCTCTGGAATTAGCAAGCTGAGTGGTTTTGAGAAAAGCCACTGCTGTGGGACTCAGTATCTAAAATATAATCTCCTTAATAGAAATGGCATAGAATTACATGAATTGATCAATTTAGAGCACTCGGCACACCGTAAGCTTTTTTAAAAATGTTAGCTCAACATAAACAATAGTCACTTAGAAAAGTGCGCAGAGCGCCGTTCTGTAGTCAGAAGCCTGGGCCCTAGTTTCACTTTTACACCTGCTAGATTTCTAAGTCGAGGTACTTAACCTTACGAAGTCTTAGTTTTCCTGTTTATGAAATTGGATTAATATTACCTTCCTGTCCAGCCTATATTACAGGGACAAACTAAACGGCATGATGAAAGTTAGATGGGGAGTATATTTCGAGCCATGTTATTATCTAGGACAGTGTTATCTTAATTATTTAGTCTGCCAATGTTATAAGAAAGCCACTTATTAAATGGTTATATATGCACTATTTTGAACTCTCCAGGGTTGACTCAAGGGTTTATTCAATCTTATAAGCTGATCAGGAAGACAAACCGCAGAGGTCGCTGGCTGTGCTTCAGCTGATGGCCCGTACGTTAATTTTCTCCTCCGTTTGCAACTTTTCTTTGTATCATTACTAATTGATGAGAAATGTCTCCTTGACTTTAGGTCCTGGCATTTAAAGTTAACTTTTTAAGACTAGGTTCAAGGCACATTATCATTATTATTACTGCTTTGCTAGTAAAATGTAATCATGTGAGCCCAGTCGAGAAGCCACTCCCACAAGTAAAATATTTAAATTATTCTATGAAATCTTAACATTTCAATTACTTTAACTACATTAGGGAAAAGTGTTGTGCTGGGATTCAGTCAATCCAATTTATTTGTGGACAATGTACAAAAATTGGTTTTCTATGAGCAGGAATGGAAGATGATGAGGCTGTGGACAGAATGGGGCTGGTCTTCATGGTGAATTAACCGGAACCTTCCTACCATTTTCTTCCTCAAATGCTCCCTGCGTGGTTTCTTTCCAACCTCGTTAACTTTAAAGTGAATTTCATGTATGAGGGAGATAAACAGGGTTAGAGGGGAGATAAACAGGGTTAGAGGAAGAACAAAGGGTGGGGGAGGAAAGACAGGTTTGCAAAGTGAAAAGACTTGTGTTTTTCCCTTCAATACAAAGAATTTAACTGTTCAATTTTGGGAAGCTCTCTATATTTACATGCCATGTTTAAATCCCTTATGTTTCTTTTTGTATTATTTATTAAAGTACAGTTGACATACAATATTATATTAGTTTCAGGTTTACAGTATAGTGGTTTAAAATGTATATATCTTACAATTTGAGGATCCCTTATTTTTCTACACATAAGATCTTTTAGAATTGTGCTGTACATGAGATTTTTTTCAATGAGACCTATTTCTGTTATTTCTAATGAAGTTGGTAGTAACTGTAAAAGCAGAAGAGAGAGTACGCTGGGGTGATGGACTCAGCAGTCCACAAAAGGCTGGTGAAATGACAAGATTAAGAGTGCCGGACTCTCCACGCCCACCCCTGCCAGCTTCCTCACCCAGCCTGGCTAGCTTAGACACATGTCTGGAGAAGGGGAAACCTGGAATTCACGTAATTAATTTCCTGTCATTTCAGTAGAATGTGGCTCTACATAAAAATGAAATTGAGTAATAGAAATATAAAGGAATATTTACTTTTTGAACTATATTTTGAAATTACTTCAAACCTACAGAACAATTGCTGGAATAATACAAAGATTCTTTCAGATTCTCATTGCAGATTCTTTCTTACTCTATGGAGATACCCATAGTCATCTCTCTAACTATATGAAAGCTACGTGCAGTTCTGAAGTCCCATCATCCCTAAATATTCCATTGTTTACCTCTCCGAACCAAGGACGCTCTCCTATAGCATCTCCGTGCTTGCCTCCCTCTCCATAAGAGCCTGCAGATCAGGGTATCAGCCATGATGCAATACTACCATCCGATCCACAGACGCCACTTAAATTCCACCAATTTTCCCAACGAGGCTGCTTTTTTCTTCATGATCTAGAAACATATGTTGCATTTACTTGTCAGCCTCTTCAACTGTGTTCAGTTTGAAACACTTCTTCAGTGTTTCCCTGTTTGCAATGACTTTGATAACATGATCTTCAACATGATTCTAATGCAAATGATTTCTCCTAACTATGCTCTGGCCATTCACATTTGGTTGAAATAGCACAGAAATGACGCTTTGCTATTCTCAGTTCATGATAATGGAAGCATATGGGGAGTCTTCCTACCGCTGGTGATGTTAATTTTCATCACTTTGTCAAGTTGGTGTGTACTGGGCATCTCCATTTTTAAGTCTCCATTTCCCCCCTTGTAATGAATTAGTTTTCTGTGAGGAGAAACTCTGGTCTGTTACTACTTTCCTGTTATGCATTAAACCTCCAACCGAACTTAGCATCCATTGATGACTTCCACCTGAATCAGCCACCCATCTATAATGGTTGTTAAATGGATGATTTTCTGTTTCCATCATTCTGTCTTCATCTATTAGCTGTCATGCTATCAAAAGCTTTTCCTTTCTTACTAATTTATTTATTATCTCTTTATAATGTAGGGCTTTGTTTTTTATTATTTTTTAGCTTATTATATATACACTTAAGAAATTCCTATTTTATTAAATGGGTTAGTAATCCATTAGTCTCATTATGTATTTTGGTGCCCAGCGTCATAGATTTGTCCCCTTCATGCTGAACTCTCTAACTTTTTGCATTTTTATACTATTTAGCATAACAAAATGTCCAGGCTTATCTTGTTTCACCACATCCCAGCCTTGGAATCAGCCATTTTCCCAAGAAACTCTGGTTCCTTTTAATGGAGGATGGTATTCAGGAACCAAGACCTAGGTACTTCATGTGTTTGTTGCTATGAGGATGCCATTGCTTTAAGGATCTCTTGAAGAACAGAAATAGGAAATACAGGTCTATGTGTTTATATGTCTCTATATGCACATTTATGTATATTTCTATATATATCTTTATATATATCTAAGTATTGTAAAAAAAGTTCATACCATTTCTTATTTAAATTCCCCTGAGGAGTGTTTCTCCTTCTCTCTGTTCAGGTTTTTAAATTCCTTCTGTGACAGGGAGAAGCCTGCTCCCTTTATCTTCTCTCTCTTTCTCCTTCTCCATACGTGCAAACACACACACTATTTGCACAGACAATTTACTCCTTTATTGCAAACAATCTCCCAACCACACTGGCTGCCTCTGCACCTGCTCGCTCTGCATATCCCCCAACTCACGCAGCCTCCTTGGCTTCCAGCTACTAGCTGATGCATCCCTGCAGCCTCCTTGGCCGTTTGCTTGCTGCAGCAGCAGCTGACCATCTGTGCTGAGGATATATTTCTTATGCATCTGATTTTTATGGCACTTATATCAATATGTTCTTTGCAAAATTATGAATGTGTAAAACTCTAAATCAAGTCTCAGTTAAAATAAAACCTTCTTGCCCTGGCCAGTGTGGCTCAGTTGGTTGGAGTGTCATCCCATAATTGAAGAGTCCCAGGTTTGATTCCCTGTCAGGGCACATACCTAGGTTGCAGGTTGGATCCCCAGTCCAGAAGCATCATCTATTGATGCTTCTCTCTTGCATAGATGTATCTCTCTTTCCTCTCTCTCTAAAATAAATGAAAAAAATGTTCTTGTGTGAGGATGAAAACAAAACAAAGCAAGACAAAATACCTTCCTGAAGCCCTCTCAGATCCTTCCAGTGGAAATGGATTTTCCTATTTTTTGTCTTTCCCTGTTCACCTCTGCCCTCAGGGCATTAGGTCTTGATTGAACACTTCTTACCTGCTTCTTTCCGGCAGTTGTTTCCCCTGAAAAGTACTGGAATTCAATGCATTCTTTTTCTTTCACTCCACGTAATCTTTGAATTGACTTTGTTGATGACCCAGCTCATAATAAACACTTCCATTGCACCTGCTTTTCCAGTTTACAATACTCTGGCCCTCACTTGCTAACCAGCATGTTCCCTGTGTTTTTGTCTGATCTCCACAAGCAGGTCCCATTCTAGAGATGTAGGTTTCACCCCTCTGCCCCCACGTTTGGGCTAATTTCTCCTAACTCCGATAACCATTCATTTCCATACTGTACGAAGGGCCAGTCTCTCCTGGAACTGGCATTTAGTGCCTCTGTCAGGGACTGCACAGTTCTTCAGACAATTCTGCCCAACCTGTACATTTTATGGTTAGTTCCTCACGGTCAAACCTTTTCTCCTTGATTTTTTATGTACTTTATAGAACATAAACCAAAGCCTTGAACACGATGGGTTCTTAGTAGATATTTTCTAAATTTGAATATGGGATAAACTAATTTTCTTTGATACCCCACACTAAAATAACTCCACATTTGTTTTATTGATTTGTGGTTAGAATTTAGTTTAATAATTATTGATGGTATTTTAAGTCCATCCAATCTAACATGGTCCAGCATAGAATAGTGTGAGACAGTATAGGTGCAGGAAATTTCTTGAAAACACTAAAAAATACTGTATTTTGCTACATTTAACATATTTATTTGCCCTATATTGGGAACTTCCAAAAGCCTTGGATTAATGTTAAAGTAATTTTCTACAGAAAACCACATTTAAGGACTTACTTATTTCTTTTAGGATTCTCAGTTTATATATTTCCAGAATATTTTCACCCATTTAACAAATTAACACACCATAGATAGAATGTTATTGGCCATTCACACGTTTTCCAGCTAATGGCTTGTCACTGAGAGGCTAGATTATAATTCAGAGACATTTATTCTCACTGTAAACATTTTAAAATATAACATAATATTTTAAAGGGTGAATTAATTTTTAAAATCACCATGTCTTCATTAGCTGACTTACCATTGGACAATATATAAAGAGTTCCAGCGAATATAATAAAAAATTCTATGTACTTTATCTCTGTAACCTATAGGTCAACTGATGTTCATTTTTATTTCTTATGATTTATCTGTTAGCCTAGTAAGAAATATTGGGGATAAGTTTATAGTTAGAATTTGAGCTCTGTATTCAATTTACTCTAACTACTGTTTTTAAAGGTATTTCTCTTAATAAGTGGATATCCAAATACAGTGTCTATCTTTAAGAGTTGCATATTTTGGGGGGGGGTCTTAGTTAATATTTAGTCAATCAGTTTAATTCTTCATAAACATTTTCTCATGCCTAAATTAATGATAAAGCAGCTTTTTTCATTAACCCAATGTTTTATCCACTTAACAACTGATACATCGTGAGAATTTGGCAACCATCAAGCCCTTATTCCCATGAACTGCTTGCATCATAAGATCTTGACGTGTGATGGGTAAATAGGCTTTCTTGGGATTTCACTTTTGTTTCTTCTTGTTCACTTGCTTTCTATTTGTGAAACTCATTTTTGTTTTAAGGTCCTTGAGCACACAAGAGAAAGCTTTTCAATGGAAACAGCAGGATTTTTCTAGAAGCATAAGTTTTAATAGAGTTTGTTTTAAAAATATAAGAGACAAAAAAATCTTTCAGAGAAAAGAAAATCTTTAGTTTTTCTCACAAGCAGTCACCATGAATGATTTCATATATTACCTATTAGGTCCAAGATATCCAAAAGAACATATAAAATAAAAATCAGAAATAAAGTCTTTTACTTTTTTTGCCAGCTAGTATAATATAATCTTGAATTTTGACAGTCATCCACATTTGCTCTGTAGGAGCCTACAAAAATGGAAGGGTTTTCTCCTACACTGTGTTTTTCTATTTTCGTGTGAGAAACTCAGATTCAGTTACCATGATTCTTTCCTCCTCTGCCAAGACCAGGCATCTACACATTTGGGTTATTTTAGATTTGTTTATTAGAGCACATGAACTAATAAGAACCCAGAATTGGGTTTCGCATGCTATGGAGTAAGCTTTCAATAAATATTTGTTGGATTGAAATTGCCTTGTGAGGCACTGATGAGAAATCATCAGATATTGATGATGTCTGCTGACCTTTCATCACAGCCACTTTCAAGTCAGACATCAAGTCTGCTTTCCATTCTCAGTCTGGAGAACCTATTATCCTTAAAGGCTTTGTTTGCAAAATACATTACCAGTAAAAGCAAAATATGCTGTTAGAGAGACACTGTGTGTTTACACAGATCGCAATAAACTATTTTACACAGTAGTAAAAAATAAAACTAGTCATGTCTCTCCTCTTCCCCTGTAATATAAGGCGCTGCAAATTTCTAGGTCTCAAAATCTATAATAAATGGGCTCCAGGAAACCTAACATCTTAAAAATTCACATATGTATTCTCACCAGAAAACTTTGCATTTGATTCATTGTGTTGGAACAACCATTCCAAGTTTCTTGCAAAATAAATTTTACATATTGTACCTGGAAGGCTCAAGTACTGAATGTGATTTTAAGTCCCATATACATTGCAAGGCCAAACACAATTGGAGTTACACATTCTATTTTACTTTAAGGCTTTAATTCAGGTTGACTGAAAGACAGAAATTATGGAATCTTATCAAAATTGGGCTCAGTATCAGTGTTACCAAAAAAGTAATTGTGCTAAATAAAGTATAATACCCAATAAAGAAATTAGTATGAGAGAGCCCTCACTTAGAACACAATAGAGGTTTCCACAGCTAACAGTCCTCGTTAGTTAAAACCCATCCATATTAGCTTATTTCTAACTTAGTAAAACCTCCGAGGAGTGAAAGGAGCCATTATTTTTAGGACATTGTTCCAAGACGATAGCCATTTAAGAAACTTGTTGCAGAACTTGATCATTAGTGGGAACAGAGAGCGGACCCCTAAACTGCCCCATTACCTGCGCAGGCCTGTAACCCGCCACTGCCAGGTGCAAGCCCCTCGTAGCAACCTAGCATCTAGGCTGAGACCCAGGAGCGCCGCCTGCCGGCCTTTGTGCTACCAACACCGTGGTCCGCATGACCCATAGTGGCTAGTGGCTCATGGAGCCCTCCGGGAGACTTCACATAGGCCGGCTGCAAGGTTGTCGCGAGGCAGGTTTTGGCAACAGTAAGATGGTTCAATGTAAAAAATGTATACGGTTTTGATCATAGGAATAACACCAAGGAAGATGTATTTATACAGCAGTTCTACCACCATAAAGAATAGCCCCAGGAAATACATTCGCAGTGTAGGAGATGGAGAGAATATTTAAAAAATATATTATAGTTCTTTTTTAAAAAAAGGTTTTATTTATTTTTAGAGAGATGGGAAGGGAGGGAGAGAAACATCAATGTGTGGTTGCTTTTTGAGAGCCCTCTGCACCCCAGGCATATGCCCTGACTGGGGAATGGATCTAGCAACGTTTTGGTTCACAGGCTGGCACGCAATCCATTGAGCCACACCAAGCAGGGTGCATGGAGAGACTATTGAAAGAACAGAGGGCACCCCGGTGCCCTCTGTCAGTCCAGGGTGGAGTTCCAGGGTCAGGTGGTAAACGTGCAGCGCGTCAGAGCCCTAATAGCCCTGCAGGTCGCTGGGGTCACGTTTGTAGTCGCCTCACAAGTTTACCCACAGGATGAGAGAAATAGTGAGAGTGGGAGGGAATGAAGGTCTGAGGGGTGTTCCTGAACCTGCCAGAGGCCACGGTGCCCACCTGCATGCGTAGACCCTATGGGCGCCACAGCCGTGAGTGCAGGGAGCAGTGACGGAGGCTGCCGACAGCCAGGGTGCAGGAGAACAGCAAGGCCAGTGAGACAGCCTGTATCCAGGGTACAGCTCACAGTTCTGCAGATAGCACAATGGAGGAAATAATGAAGAAATACAAGCTTTATTTATGAGTGACCCTGTGGAATAGTAAAAAGAACATAAAACCAGGAGTAAGCAGATATAATTTCTAGTCCCACTTCTCTTATTCATTGTATAATCTGGTACAATTCATGTCATCCCTTGGGTCTCAGTTTCCTTTTTACAAAGAGAAGGATTGGGACAGGTAACCACTAATATCCTTTCTTGCTTTAAAATTATGTAAATTGTGTTCATCACTATTTATTATTTTTGTCCGCAAGTGTCACCAATGAATTCCACACGAAATTTAAATGTAGGTTTAGCCTATGGTTTAAAAGAGTCATGTCGAGCATTAGGGAAGGGAAAATAAAGGATGAAATTAAATTTATTGCTTGCCTTTATGACCCAAAGATTCAACTACTGGTAGAGGTTATCTGAGCGATCCACCTGAGCAATGGGAACAGAACTGTCCCCTTTGCCAGTGGAGAAGGAGGCATGTGACAGCCTCATGTAAACCCACTGGCTTTCCCTAGCACTGTCTTCCTTTCTCCTTAGGGCATCACACTCACTTTCTCATTCTGTTATGTGGTACTGGGTTCACTCTTGCCTTCCTGTCTTCTTCTTGGTTGCTACTTGATTTGAAAGTACTTTTGCGTAAACTTTAGAATATTAACTGTCTGCATTCTGCCTGTGACTTGAGTGGCAGAGTGTTGATAAAACAAATTGAAATCCTTTGAGACTAGGTTTAAGTAACTATGGGGTATTATTATTGATAGGTCATTCAGTTTAAAAAGAAAGTTGACTATTCCAGATTTTTGCATGTGTTAGCAACTTATATGAAATGACATTTATGTTTGACTGACTCCAAGGGTTTGGCCTTGGAGACTGTTTGGAAAAGAGCATAGTTTGTTTAATTGAAAATTCTCTGCCTGTTATGATTTCCCATGTTGAAGCAACTAAGTTTACATTTAGTGGTGGTTGTTGAGCTTAGAAGTAACAAAATGTTTGAGTCCTTACATTATGCATGTGACCGTGAACATCAGTCTGCCAAAAAAGCTATCAGCAGCATCACACACAGACCCTGGCTTGTGCAGGAAAAACTGCCAGACAGAAAGAGAATTATTTAAAAATCACGGTTTTCCGCATTGGTGCTTCTTGGTCTTAAGGGAAAGGAGCAGATGTAAAGACATCTGGAAAGCTTTCATAAAGTGAGATTTTACTTATCTACCTCTGGGTAGATAGTTTTAATTTCCAAACTCTTTAAGGGGAATACATTTGCTCATCACTCTATGGAGTATTGTAGGGTGAGACCTATTACAAATAACAGCCCAATGTGGCTGAATCTTCCACATGTTGAAATTAAAGATTTTTTTTTAAACTGTAGAATTCAAGGGTACCTAAGAGACTAATTTATGTAGTAGTGAATGTTAAACCTAAGCCCTTTTCTCCATTCTGTAATATGAATTGGAGAACATTTTTCTATTTTCCCATCTGGATTTATTTGCAGTGATAGATTATTGACCTGACTTTAATACAAGAGAATATGAATATATATGTAACAAGAAAAAAGAAATTTGAAGTGGGACTTGCAATTAGGATATATGGTGTAAGGGTTCCTAGCTCTTCATTCTTTTGTTGCATCTGAAACATGTGCTGATTGGAAATTTGTGCTTGTTTTTTATGTGTCTGTTCTTTGGCTGATGGTCTTAAACCTTAGAGTTTTTGCAACTGAATTACAGATTTATTTGTAGTCGTGTGTGCTGACAGCTATTGGACTGGACCAGAGATTCTCAAAATACTGGTGTAAGAGGTAAAGAGCAGAAAGTGTGAGAAAAATTTATTTGATAGACAGGCATGATTGTCATTAAGCAGTTTCAAATATAAGAAAGGGGTTTATTTGTTGAATTCCAAACCTTGCACATTGGCTGTATTGTTCAGGGGGCAGAAGGGGAGTTGTTGACAATACTTTGGGAAAACTTAGAAAATGTATGTATGGAATTTTAGCAAGATGGATTTTGAAGTGTGTTTGAAGATGGGTTATTTAGAGCAGCACAGACTATGGGGAGAAATCTAAAGATGAATTTAATTATATGCAAATGACCTGGAAATTGTAGTCTGTTATAGACTGTTTTTTTGGAAATACATATTAACCTGAAACCAATTCTCCATCTTTCAGTCCAATACAAACTTTGGTCATTCAACCTAGAATTACTACTATTGGTGTTCTAATTACATGCAAAAAAACAAAAAACAAAAAAGCAGAATGAAAGGTTCAAAACTACTAAACTTTACAGCTTGAGTTTTTAAGATGTCCTTGAGTTGTTCTAATGGAATGTGAGATGTACAGGACCAAGAATACGCATTTGTTGGCTTGGTGTCTCTACTGTTTACTAAATTACTTGTTTTCTTCTGGAAAACTTTATCTTTTTCTGCTCGTTTATTGGTTTTCTTCAGTTACTGTGTTTTGGATATGGAAGGGGAGGAAAAAGTTAAGGATACATTATTCTGGACACCAGCAGCTTAGAAGAACCCATGTCAGTTAGAAGTTCCTTGATGGGATGACCTCAAGAATTCCTGAATTTACAGAATCATTTCAGGCTTACTCCACTTTTCTAGAAATGGCTTGCCTACATTTATCTCATTTCTTTTGATTTTCACTTTCAGTGGTACACACTTTATTTGTTTAACAAGTTATGGTTTGTTTATTACTTACATGGACTATAGTGCATTGCAGCATATGTTCCTCAGGGTGAAATAATGTCTGTGTGACCTAAATCTTGTCAATTGTCATATGGTATTTTTTTTTCTAATGTGGAGCTATCCATAACCATTTTAAAAAAGAAGGGGGGAATATGCAAAAAGTATATCTTTCTTCACTCACACTTTGGGTAACTATCTCATCCTGCCTCCTCATGGATGACTCAGACTTAGCTAGTAGGAATGGAAGGAAAGCAAAAAATAGTAATAGTTTTCTCTGAAAAGCAAAATAAGAAATAACGTTTAACATAAAAAACTCACGTAGTTTCCCTTGGGATGCCAGTAAACGGAAGAACGGACATCTAGAAGAAAGAGGAAATACACATGGAACCTCTTATTAGGCTGCCATGGGTGGCTTTTGTTTCCAAACTCTGTAATTAGAGCAAGAATTATCTTAGTTAATCTATGTTTGACACTGATGGGGGGGAAAGGCATTGACTTCTAGTTTTATATGTATGAAACCACTTACTTACTCTTTTGTCATACTTCCTTAACCTTAAACATAATTTTGGCTTTGATATATAATTTTTGTTTCATTATAAAAAGAGGTACATAATATATGATGTGTGAAATAAGTTGCCTTCATTTTAACTGGTACTGTCAATTTTCTTTTAAATTATTATTTAGTTAACATATTAATAACAAATGTTTTAGTTTTTATCACTTAAAAACATGCAAATTACTTTTTTAAGAAAATGTTTCTTAAGTATAGGCTAGATTATTCGTGGTGTGTCAAAATTCACTAAAATAAAATCAGAAAATGAAAAGAATCTTTGTTCTAGGTCATTTTCAACCAAATATTAATACTGTAAAAATATTGTCGAATAGAGACACAGATGTGGTGACAATAGTAGAGGTGACATAGATTAGTAACACATGCTTAGTCATTTAAAGGAGATGGTCTCATCAACTCTAGGTGGGTCTGTTCTTTGTTAAATTGTTTCCTCCTTCATTATAAAATCTGTGGATTATTTATGTAGTTTTTAGAGAGGACAGTATTGCCATATATCTCACTTAGAATGTTTATGTCTATGAAACTATTTAGCACTGCATTTTGAAAAGAAATAATCTTTTTTTTTTAAGTCAGTTTTCTAAGAGGGCTGTCCCTGAAACAGTCAGTTTATACTTGTAGGGGTCAGCCCACCTGAACAGATGTCCATATACATCATTAGGTGTCCAATTCTAGGACAGCGTTAACATTTGATTTCATGCAGTGTTTTTTCACTTGGGGATAGAAGACTCTCCTTGGGCACTTACATTCTTGCATCTTGTATTTTCTAGCTGCACTCTTGACAGATTTCTCCAAGGATTTCAGTTTATAGCTTAACTGTTCTTTCCCCTTAGCTGTCTCGTTTTTCTTCTGTCTGTCGTCAATTTAGAGCCTTCATCGAATTTACTATGCAGGAACAAGAGAATAGATGAGAACATAATCTTTGGTCAGGTAGATGACAATTGCTCATGGAATGACTGCATTTGGGGTGTGACTAACATATAACATGTGAGTTAAGCATGAGGGTGATATTATACCTAAGATGCCTTCTCTAACTGCTAGTTTCTTTCTTTCTATTTTTTTCATAATTTCTCTGGCTTCTGGAAGACATCGAGGTCTGTCTTCCCCAGAGCATCATGCCAGGTGGGGCAAAAGTAGATTTACAGTTGTGAGTACGTGAAATGTTTATTGTTGTATTATGATATTACAGTTGTGAGTACATGCCGGTTTATTCTTGTATTATTATTTATTAATTATGGTATTATTTCCCATATGAACAACTGTGAACCTACTTTTGCCTTTTATTGATAGGGAAATGTTCAACATCAGTGGAGATACCCATATAATCATGGGCAAAAATGAAATGACCCATTCTTCTTTTTCTTTATAAAGAAGGAGGAGAATGTACACAATTTATAAGTAATTGGGTTATTATGGAACTCTTTTTAAGCTAACAATTGTTCTGAGTAAAGAAAAAATGACCCGAATTTTTAGACAAAACTCAGAGAAATATTCCCACGCCTTTCCATGAGAAGGGTATTTTGTTGGTTTGGAGACAAGAGTGCCTATTTCTCAGAGTAAACATCTTTTCTACTTATTCTGCTTCATGGTAAGTTTAACATCACATTGGCCATATTAGAAAATTAGTTTAAAAATCATAGAATCCAGCTTTTGGGATTGGAAATGAACTAATGATTTAACTTGCATCATTGTGCTTTATAGATCTATTTTTTACCTTTAAGCAGAGTGAGTACCAAAGTCTGTTAAAAGAATGATGGTTTTAGTTATTATTCTAAATTGTATTCTGTGTGTATTATACTATACTAAATTCTACACTTATACTATGATCGAAGATGAGATTCAGCTTGTGACCACTGGGAGTCACTGTGTAGCTGTCACAGCTAAGGAGGCTCCCACACCATCCACACTAACTTGCTAGGCTACTGGGGAGATAACAGACTCATCTCTTTCCCCCAACCACTGGCGTTTATCCATTTGCCAACTGGTAGTTATTAAGTGCCCACAGAGAGCTGGGTGCTGTGTTAAATTAAGCAGCACAGTGAGAACAAGCTGCCTGTGTGGCCAACCATGTTTCCCTGCCCCACCTCCACCACCATGCAACACTTCAAACCTCCCTTATGATTTATGAGTTTCATGTATTTATTATTATTTATACATTTAATTTTGAGATTTTGTCTTTCCTACTAGATATCCTTGAGAGCAAGTTCTACACTTTTAGTTTGTAATTGTTATCCGATTGGCTGGGGGTATGCATCAGTCGATTCCCATTACATGAGTGACTGGATGCCAAGTCAGTTATTTTTCTCTTGCCCTTTTGACCTTGCTATTATTCCTCCTTGACTGTACTACTACCTAGTTATCGCTACCTACCCTACAATACTCCCTGCTCATTAGCATCTAATGTTGTTGCAATAATGAAATGGTTATAGGTGAATAGTTTTCTTTCATGTATATTATTCTTCCTCTTTCATTCTGCTTAACAGTTGAGAGATCTTTTTTATACCAGATAAAGAAATGAATGGTATCAGTTATCAGTGATGGAATTAACATTCTCATTTTTGTAAGAGGGGACTAGAATTGAATAATATGTATGGAAGTTGTGTGGTATTGGAAAACAGCATTAGTTACTGGAAAGAATACTAAGCTCAGAAAAAGGAAATCTACATTTTAATTTTGTATTTTTTACCAATGAACTCCTTCAATATGGAGAATTATATTAATTCTCACTATTTCCCTTTCTCCACTTATAAAATCCGTTTAACTTCAATTAAACGCCATAGGGGCCAGGCAATGCGCTAATTGTTGAGAAGATGAATTAAATAGTGTTCCTTAAAATGGTGACAGCTCTGGTGGAAGCTAGAAATAACATAAAACAAACTGAATTTTAAATGCAGCACTGAAGTGTCAAATAAGTGGAAGAGACCACAGGAATTTAGGTATGGGAGTGATTCCATTTAGGTTAGATCTGTCAAGACTGGCTTCAGAAAATTGGATTTTGTCCTTGGCTTTGAAGTATTGAGACACTCCTTTGCTTGGAATGGAGAGCAGAGGACAATTCTGGGAGAGACTTTCAGGTATGTTTTGGAAATAATGAGGAAAATTTATGTCTGAAGTGGAGAACATGTTTGGAGAAAGCAGGGAAAACTATTAAAGAAGTAATGAGTCCCTTTTGTGAAGTACTTTGAATATATTTCTAATTGTGGGTTTTGGGACCATAATGGATCATGCTTAAAACTGGGTCTTGAAAGTTTCTCCTTATTTTATATCCTATACTTCTTGCTAAACACCTGGATGTTCTCCGTAGGTGCTACATCTGGAGTTACCATATCTAGTAATTTTTTTTTCCTGACACTGGATAATACTAACAATATAAGCCCAAATATTGCCAGAGGGTTCTCTACTTTCTTGGAGAAAAGGGGCCATTTCATCCAAAGAAATGTTGCCTTTTCAGATGACAGCTTCTGGAACACATGAGGTTCCCAGTGTTTGGGCATCTGGCTTGTTACAGAAAGATCATAGAGCTCCAGGTCATATCATGGGTTTACAGTTTTCCCTTTCGCTTCCATTAAAAAAAAAATTATTTGGGAAAACTGTCTGCCAGACTAGGAGCCACAGATGCTGAGCTTATATGACAAAACTTTGAGACCCTTAAGGATAAATTGGTGGTAGAAAAATTTGCTTGTTGAATTAATTAAATTAAATTTGCATTTAAAAATAATCATTTGATAAACAGAAATGTGTGCTTAGGATATAATTAATAACATAATTTTGTTCCTATTCTATTCACTCTTCTCTTACCTTCTCATCTTTGTGCTATGTCTAAGGACTGCCAATTCAGGGGAACAACCTTTTATTCCCATAATTGAGAACCAGCCTTTATTCCCATAAATGCATAAAGATTTCTATTCCTGTTAATGCCAATAGATTTTTAGTCCCATTAAGGGAAATGGATCTTTATTTTTGTGAATGTTGTAGAATGAGATGCCTGGAACCTCACAGGTAATAAAGACTAGACGAACTGATTAAATGAAGAAACCATAAAGAAAACAATTGATTTATGGTAATGATTTTTTGTTTGTCAAAAAAATTCTCTATAATTAATTTTTCTGCCATGGAAGCGATAGTGAATGAACTTATAAAGAATGTGGGTGTGTGTGTTATGTTTCTGATTTTAGGCTATGTATTTTACTATTTTATAGGATTATCTCATATACTCTGAACTCTCACTTACCTATAATGCACATTGTTAAGGCTACAAAAATTGATCAACCGCAGTTTTTAACATAACAACTAGAGAAAGTAAATAGAGTACTTGATACAAAGTCCTTGCATTATACAACATCCTCACATTATAAGCACAGATAAGAGCCTGTGTTAATCTTATCTCTGACTGAGGTCTTCAGTATGATTGGGAAAAAATGTCAACAGATATATAATACTTAACTCAGTAGATATTTCTATAGATATTAAGTTTCTGTCTTTATTTTTAGAAATAAATTAATATAAACAAATTTATTGTAGTAAATGGGTCCCTAAATAATTGTATACAAATTGATTCTCAAGAATTAATTATTATGTAAATGTACCAAAAAGAAATTCCCCTGAAAAATATTACAGGGAGTGTTTTTCATAATTAACCTTTTTAATATCACAAATAACCTTTGCATATATAAAATATAAGCTGTATTTAGTAAGCCTGCATTTTTTGTATATCAAGATCTGTTAAAATTGGTCAAATGTGCAACTTTCTTCTATTTGAAATTAATAAAAGACATGTCTACAATTTCTTTAAAATGACAATAGAAGTATACTTATTGGTGAGCTTAACCTAAATATTGAGCTGAGGGAATAGAGTGGGTCTGTAGGCCATTAAACAATCAAATTAAAATTAAACAGTTTGGCCATTCATAAAGATGTTTACTTTTATGTAAACACACTCAATTATTTACAGGAGTTTTTACATTAAATTAAAAAATTTGAATGGTGTGAGGCAGTAGGTCTATAAATAGAACTATAAAATACAGTCCAAAAAAATCAAATGGACAGGATAAATCCATGAAGTTATTGGACTGAATATTTATTTTTATTTTTTGAACTTGGCTTTTATATTTTTTATTTGTTAATATCTTATTGACTATGTTTTTACAGTTGCCTTGATTTTTCCCCCTTTGTCCCTCCTCCACCTGGTACCCCGCACACCCACAGGCAATCCTCCCACCATAGCTCATGCCCATGGGTCATGCGTGTACTTTCTTTGGCACTCCATTTCTTACATTGTACTTTACATCTCCGTGGCTATTATGTAAATACATATTTGTACTTCTTAATCACCTCACCTCTACACCTCCCTCCCATCTAGCAAATATCAAAACACTCTCTGTATCCATGATTCTGTCTTTGTTCTTCTTGTTTGCTTAGTATGTTTTTTGGATTCAATTGTTGATAGCTTTGTATTTTTTGCCATTTTATTGTTCATAGTTTTGATCTTTTTCTTATATAAGTCCATTTGATATTTCATATAATAATGGTTTGGTGATGATGAACTCCTTTAGCTTTACCTTATCTGAGAAGCTCTTTATCTGCCCTTCAATTCTAAATGATAGCTTTGCTGGGTAGAGCAATCTTGGCTGTAGGTCCCTGCTTTTCATGACTTTAAATATTTCTTGCTAATTCCTTCAAGTCTGCAAAGTTTCTTTTGAGAAATCAGCTGACAATCTTATCGGAACTCCCCTGTAGGTAACTAACAACTTTTCTCTTGAGCTTTTAAGATTCTCTCTTTATCCTTAACCTTTGACATTTTAATTATGATGTGTCTTGTCTTGGTGTGGGACTCTTTGCATCCATCATAATTGGGACTCTGTGTGCTTCCTGGACTTGCATATCTATTTCCTTCACCAAAATAAGGATGTTTTCTTTCATTATTTTTTCAAATAGATTTCCAATTCTTTGCTCCTTCTCTTCGCCTTCCGGCACCCCACTGATACAAATGTTGGATACCTTGAAGTTGTCCCAGAGGCTGCTTATACTATCCCCATTTTAGGGGATTCTTTTTCTTGTCGTTTTGATTGGCGAATTTTTGTGTCTTTATGTTCCCTATCATTGATTTGATTCTCAGGTTCATCCACTCTACTGTCGTTTCCCTGTAAATTGTTCTTTATTTTATTTAGTATGTATTTTTCATTTCTGAATGGATCTTTTTTATGCTGTTGAGGTCCTCACTAGGTTCCCTGAGCATCTTTATAACCAGTGTTTTGAATTCTGCAACTGATAGATTGCTTATCCCCATTTTATTTAGTTCTTTTTCTGGAGTTTTGATCTGTTCTCTCATTTGGGCCATGTTTCTTTGTCTCCTCATTTTGGCAGCCTTCCTGTGTTTGTTTCTATATATTAGGTAGAGCTGCTTTGACTCCGTGTCTTGGCATTGTGGCCTAATGTAGTAGGTGTCCGGTAGGGTCCAGTGGCACAACCTCCCCTATCACCCAGGTTGGGTACCTGAGATGCTCCCTTCATGTGGTCTGAGTATACCCTTCTCTTTTACTTGAGCCTTGGTTGCTGTTGGAAGATCAGTTGGAGGGATTTACGCAGGCCAGTCAACTGAAAGGATTGTCTGTGGCCACTTAACCACCAACCTTCACCCTCCATGGGGGATCAACTGTTCAGGGGCAGGGTGGTGGTACTCCGATGTGGTCTATAGCTGTCCACTGGGTGCTCTGGCCCTATGGTTTCCTTGGTGGTGCAGGCTAAGGTAAACACCCACTTGTGTTTTGCCCAGGGCCAACCTGCTTGAGCTGTAAAGCAATCTGAAATGGCTGCTACTTGTGCTTGCCTTAGAGATTCCCAGGTGAAGCCAAGCTGTGAATCTAGGCTGGCTGCTGCTGGTACCATCCCTGGGGCTCACTGAGGCCAGCTGCTGCTTGTTTGATAGGATTTAGGAAATTGTGAAGGATGAGCCAAAACCAGCCATTCATTTGAGAAAGCAGCTTGGGTGGGCCCGTGAATTGGGTGAGGTGGAGCCTCTGGGATCTCCAAGGTTGGCCGAACAGTGTTAGCCATGTCGATGGAGTCTCAGATATGGCACCAGCCTGCTGGCTCTGTGGCTCTGTTGCAGGAGAGTTTAGAAAAGTGGCAATGGCCTCTGCTCGCCTCAAAGCCAGACACTTCGGTTTCTCCCTGTATGCCACTGGTGCCTTTCAAGCTGCTACCCTGGTGCTGGAGCTCAGTGGAAGTGAGTCAGAGTAGGTGAGTCCATTTGTGGATTCTTTAAGAGGAACTGTTTGGAACTACAGAATTTTTTTCCACTGACTCAATCCCTGCTGGTTTTTGTAGCCAGAAGTGTGGGGACTTATCTTCCTGGCACTGGAACCCTGGGCTGGGGGGCCTGTTGTGGGATGGCACTCCTCACTCTTGAGATATCCCTCCGAAACTTTTATCCACCACACATGGGTGAGGGACCAATGAGTTCCACATCTGTGCCCCTCCAATCAGCCTGGATGGATGTGGTTTCTTTAATTCTGTAGTGGTCAGAGTTCTATTTAGCTCAATTTCTGAGTGACAGTTCTATATTTTAGTTGTAATTTTGATGTGGTCATGTGAAGGCCATATCTGTGCCTATGCTATCATCTTGGGTAGAAAGTTGGACTGAATTTTTAAAAAATGATCAGAGAAATACATGTTATTTTAATTTTTATTCCTTCAAACTCACTTATTGAACATGGATTGTTATTTATATTTGTGATTTTAATCTGCATCTTCCCAACATGCATCTGTCACCAGGGTGGAGTGGTAAATCTCATTATATTAAAGGAAAAATTAAATGAACAGAACAGTAGTAAATGTAAACTGAGCTTATATATTACCTTTGGTCTTGGAGCAGAAAAAAGTTATTTTATACATAAATGGTCATTTGTCCCTAAATATTCCTTAGATAATAGAGAATAATAATTGTTAAGTCATGTCTCTTCGAGAGTATAAAAGATTTCTTTTTTAAGCCCTGGCTGGCGTAGCTCAGTTGATTGAATGTCAGCCTGCGAACCAAAGGGACGTCGGTTCGATTCCCCAGTCAGGGCACATGCCTGGGTTGCGGGCCAGGTCCCCAGTAGGAGGTGAGTGAGAGGTAACCACACATTGATGTTTCTCTCCCTCTCTTTCTCCCCCACTTCCCCTCTGCCTTAAAAAAAAAAAAATCTATTTAAAAAAAGATTTCCTTTTTGGAAAAAAAAAAGGAAATTTTCTATTGAGAGATGAAAAATCAGAATGAGAATGCTTTAGAAAAGGAAACTAGGAAATACGAGATTAGAAAGAAACTTAGAAATTATCTAACAACCAGTACATCTCCCTCTACACACAGATGGGGAAACAGCCACAGAGGGAGATAGGGAAACTGAGAACCCAGGTTTGTCAACTTTTTTCTTCTATCATTTTATTATAAAAATATTTTAACATGGATAGAAGTAAAATGAATAGTAAAGAACTCTGTTGTTCAGTATGGCGATCACTGGCCATATATGGCTATGGAGCATATCAAAGCTGTGTAGTGACACATTGAAATGGTACTATTTTTGATAAATTGAATTAAATAAAAAATATTTTAAAATAAGTTTCACCTATTTCTTTTTATCTTTTTTAATGTGGCTACTAGAAAATTTGAAATTATATATATGGCTTACATTGTATTTTTACTGGATAGTGCTGTCGTAGAACCCCATTTCAACAGTCGCCAACTCGTGACTCACCTTATTTCATTTATACCTCATGCATTTTAGAAATGCCTATGGTCATACAGGTAATTGGTTCCAGGTTTGGCCTGGAACATCTGCTTATTGGCTATTACTTTTTTTAACTACTATACTTTTAAATGTAAGTCTTTTGTGTGTGCCAATTTTACTGTCCCCTAATTATTTAAGATTACATTTCTGATGTTTACTGATTTTGACAAGTTAATAATGTACTCATTCATTTCTTTTCTAGACTATTATTTTAATTTAATTTAAATTAAATTTTTGGATCAAGTTCTCCATTTACTTTACTAAGTAAGAGTGTCGTTTGTAAGCCATAATATCATTTGTAAATCATTGTCATTTCTTATAAAATTCTGATCACCAAAGGACAGCAAAGGAGTTGGTGCTGTCTTGGTTCTTATTTACATGCAAAGTTTCATTATTCTCTTAAAGCAGATGTTTAAAGAGCAGAATTGTCCGATAATAAACATATCCATTGAATATTTACCATGCAAAAAGCTTAGTGTGTGTGTGCAAGCATGCACACATGCACAGACACAGACACACGCACACACACACACACACACCATCATTCAGGGAGTTAGCAGCCTTGGGATAGGAAGAGAGAGAAAGAAACATAAGTTCGTCTTTAGATGTGATGGACCTGAAGTATCAGGGAGGGTCCAAGGCAGAAATGTCTAGGCAACCCTCCTCTTAAAAGGCAAGCAGTACTGTCTTACCCGTTCTGGGTTTTCCACCTCTGCCCTGTACATTTTAAACTCTCTTCAAACTGTCCTAATTTGAACGTGCCATTTGCTTCCTGTGGGATCCTGAAAGTGTATGAGGATTTCCAACCCTGGCCTTTCATGTTAGAATTCTAGTTTGACCCTGGGAACTTCAGCAATTTTACCTCAGTAACTGAATTTCTACTTGGGAAATGAAAATGACATGTTACTGGAGGCCCTGAGACATTGATCAAAGGCTATAGAACAAGGATTTTCTCACATTCCTTTCTACCTAAATAATAAAACGTATGCTTCACTGGAATGAAATATAGAACTGACATTCCAGAATATACTTGAAAAGTGAACAATTCTTCAAGGTATACTTGCAATTAAACTAAGGAATGAGGTGGCAGCTGCAGCCCTAGAGTCTGTACATTTGGATTTGACTTTAAATTGACACCACAGACACATTTGGCCTCATGTCGCTGGCAACAGCATTAAGTCCTAGAGCACTTAAGAGCTTCAGGTTTCTAATAAGCATTTTCTTCAAAGCAGAGGCTTGATTTGCTCTGTGATTTTTGTCAAGTGCATATCATATCAAAGGATAAGTGTTTGCCAAACCCTTTCTTCAGCCACAAAAAGGGGAGTTTTGTTTGAAGAAAGTCAAATTGCACTGACTGGCTCCCACTGGGAAGATGAAAGGAGTGACTGAATTTCCTGATACTCTGTTGTTGTTTGTGTCCCTCAAATATTTTAATCAACATGAAAGAACTTGTTGCACTGTGAGAGCAGTGCAATCTGAGAAAGCCATTTAGAGGCCGCCAAATAGATTCACAGCTAATAAAGTTGTATTTGTTTGTGGTGTCAAAGACCAGATTTATGGAAGATGATTAATAAGGGCCAGTACGTTAGGCGTGGAAAGATGGCCAGGAGATTATTTTCAAAATGGATTTCCCATTGCAGGTTCTTGATATGCATTATGTACATTTTAAGAAACAACAAGATAGATTACAAAGGCTGATTTTGGTCTAGTTACAAGGTAGCACTGTGACATGATTATGATATAAACTGTAAATTCTGTGTAGGCACATGGCCTAATGAATCAAGAATAATAATTTCAAATTAAAAATTTTAAATACTTTATTAAATTATATTTTGTAGTATGAAAGGGATCATCTTATTTCTCTATTTTCTTGTTAAATACTTGTAACAATTTATTAAATATATATAATTTATATATTTATATATCTAATAAATTAATAATTCTTTGTATATTATAAAATCATAATATAAAATAAAATATAATTATAAATAAAATATATTATAATTATATTATATGCAATAATTTATTATATAAATAAATTTATATAATATATTATATAAATATCCATGCAATAAATATATACACCATATATGTAAATATATGTATATTATATAAAACAGGTCCTCAATACATGTTTGTTTAAGGAATGAATGATTGGATAGTTCATTACATCATTACAGTGATGTAACAATGCTTGTGCCCTAAATAAAAAAATTAACTACATGGGATATTCTTACTCAAATGAAGCAAGTCTCAATTTCCTTATTGTCAGCGCTTAAAGTGAGAGAGGAAATTATGACATTAACCATGTTTTCTCAAAAGGCCGAAATCTGCATCCCTTTATGAGGGCAAAAAAAAGAAGAACATCATCCCTAGCCTGTATTTCTTTTTGTTTGAGTCTCATCTTTTCATGTTTTTATTGCTTTATACCTTTTTGTTCTGTCCTTTTTTTTCCTCATCTACTTAAAAAATTATACAAGAAGTGAATTTAATCACACTCCTCAGTTTATGGAATGTGTTCAACATCGCTCCAAATGATATCCTTTCCTATTGCATTTATTGGTGTATTTACTTGATTCTTCTTTTCACCCCTTTCTCCACAAAGGCAGCCATAATGTATCTCTTTCTGCTCTTTTTTGTTTTTATAAAATGTATATTGGTATTTCATATACATCTATTTTTTAAATTCTCACTCAATGATATGTTTATTGATTTCAGGGAGAGGGGAAAAGAAGGAGAGAGAGTGGGGGAGAAACATCAATTGGTTGCCTCTTGTACGTGTCCCAGCTGAGGACCATACCCACAACCTAGGTATGTGCCCTGATTGGGAATCGAACCCACGACCTTTCTGATTATGGCACATCACTCCGACCAACTGAGCCATACCAGCCAGGGTGCATCTATTTTTTAATTTCTACAAATGATACTGGAATAGATCTTATCCATGTCTTACAATTTTCACTCACAGAAATGTTGTAAGACTTCTTCGTGGCTGGGTGTAATATGGTCATTATGTGTGCATTCACAATGTATTACCTGTCCATTTCCTTGGTTATGTCTCCCATCATATCTGCAGCCTTCTGTCCCATATACAAAGCTGTGTGATCCTTGGACCTATGTGAGGAACTCTTTGATATGAACAGGGTTGCTATGCATTAGCTCATAGACATATAAATCTTTAATTTAGATGTGTTCCCATGTTACTCTCTGAATGTCTGCATCAGTCCACATTCCTACCTATAGGTCCTGAGGGTTTTCATATTCTCACAAGGTTGCCAACACTTGGCATTATGTAGCTTGCTACCTTTTGTCAGCATGGGCATGAAATTTTATTTTATTTATTTTAATGCTAATTTTTTCAGTGAGTTTGCACTCTTCATATGCTCACTGGCTGTTTATACTACCTTCTCTGTAAGTTGCTGGAACATAGACTTCGCTCAGTTTTCAGTTGGGGTTTATCTGTTTTCCTTTGTGATTTTCTCAGTATAGTCTATGTTTTAGAACCTTCATAGTTTTATACATTGAAAATTTCCAGTCTTCCATTTTTCTCTGATCCTTGTTTATGATGCCCTTTCCTGAGGAAAATCCTCAAGTCCTATGTAATAAGCTGTACCTATTTTGTGTGTGTGTGGTTTTGGGGTTTGTTTAAATGGTCAGTGTCCACCAATATCCTCCCAAATTATTCTTCCATATTACTTATTATTAACTACATAGTTTTACATTACATATTTGAGTCCTTAACATACCTGGAGTCCACATTTACATGTTGTGTGGATGGAGATTGCTTCAGACTGAATATTTGTGTCCCTCCACCCACACGATCAAACCGTACTTTGACATCCTAACCGCTGATGCCATGGTATTAAGAGGTGGAGCCTTGGGGGTTGATTATGAAGGTGGAGCCCTCAGGAATGGAATTTGTGCTCTTATAAAAGAGAGCCCAAAGATCTCCTTCACCTTTATCATCTTGTGGAGACACAGTAAGAAGATAGGTGTCTAGAAACCAGAAGGCCTCCAGAACTTTGAGAGAGAAGTTTCTGCTGTGTACAAACCATCTAGTCTATGGTATAGTACGGCCGCTTGACAGGATGAATGGAGATTCCGTATTATTTTTCTCCATGCAGTGCATTCCCCCCAATTCCATCTGTTAGGCAGTCTGCTGTTTTCCCATTGATTGTGCTGCCACCATTATTATATATGACTGTTTACAGGTCTGTGCCTGAGCTCTCTTACTTTTCTTTTATGGGATCATTGTCTGTTCTTGTGCCAATAACATACTGCAGTATTTTGTCTTTTCCTTCCTTCCTTCCATAAAAATAAAAACAAAATAAAACTAAGGTTGGGTAAGTATGAACTGCTATTTGATATGCCAAATTTTCATTTTCTGTCTTTTTCATAGACTTTGCTATTTGTGGATTGTTGTCTTTTCATTCTAAATTTAGAGCCAATGTATCAAATTTCTCAGAAATTCCTAATAGATTAGGATTACACTTAAGTTAGAGGGGAGACCTGGCATATTTGTACATCTAAGTTCTCTCATCCAAGAGCATGGTATATCTCTCCATTCATTCTGCTCATCTATGTCTAATATTCGTGTTTTAAAGTATTCCTCAGTCTTGAGTATTTGTATTTATAATAATTCCTAGAAATGTATAGAATGCAGGTAGTATCTCATTTCTATTGTATTTTCTAGTTATTATTTCTTTAGTTTGATTCACTGATTGTCCTGCAGGGTGATCATCCACCGTGCTGTTGACATTTACTAGAATTTATTCCTGGCTGGTTACAGACGCATTTTCTTTTCTTTGATTCTAGCCTTCTAGATTACAAATGTTATTAAGGTATTTGATAATGTTAAATTTATAAAATAGTCACAACACTCTCCTTTATTTTCTTATTTCAATACTTCAAGATTGTTTTTAACATGACTTTAATATAGCTAAATACCTATGGCTTTATATGCCTAAGAAAATTTTTTATTATTCCCCCATACTTAAACATACTTTGACTATATATGAAATTCTTACATTAAAGGTATTTCCCTTTAATACATTTAAGCATAAACAATTGCTTCAGAGAAGTTTTAGGCAAACTAATTCTTATCCTTTCGTAGGTGATTCACTATTCCTCTGGGGAAGCTTTTTAAATTCTTTCCAAAAGAGAGAAGGGAGAAGGCACCCTCTTTGGTTTGCAGTCCACTAGCCCTGGGGATAGGGAGGCATTCAAGGATGAATGCTGGAGGGCAGAGGGTGGTCAGTTTGTATCCCTTTGAATCTGGTTCTCACCCCAACAGGGCTTTTGCAATACCATGTGATTACTTTGTGGATGTTGGTAGCCTAGGCTGTCATGACCATATGGCTTTTGTGGCTAAATGGCAAGAGATGATTTTCCCAAGCCAAACAGAACAAAGGAAAAGGGAAAATATAAATGTTTTCCTGACCACAATGACCAATTCAGAAAAATCTATAATCTCCTTAGTGTTCCATTTCTTTTCTTTTTTTCTCCCTCTGATGCTTTTTCCTGTACTTTCTATAGTTTTTCAGGAAGAAAAGAGTAGAATCTTTCCGACAGTTTTTCACGCACTGTCCATTTATTCCCTCTGGGTTTTCTTCCTTTATCTCCCCTCCCTCCTCTCCATTTTCCTCTCTTCTCCTCTTTCCTTTTTTTCTCCTCCTCTTCCCTAAACATTGGCTAAGGAAACAGTAAGGTTGGAGGAGATGAGGACTGGAATAATCAGCAGACTGTTTCTCTTTCCCTTCTGCCTACATACCAAGCCCTGTTCTATAGTTTTCTAACATGTGCGGCACCGTGGGTCAAGGTTTGAAATGTCCCCAAGCAACTGCTCAATTCCCTTCCACCGAAGGTGTTTGCCCAGAGAGAGAGGCTGTCATTGACTTTGGCAATGTTTAGCAAATTTGCTTATTCATTTGCTCTTTATTAAAAATCTTTGTGAGCATTTCCTATCCTGTAGTTATTCTGTTGTCGTTTTCTTGACCATGTCCTGGGTTTAATTACTTCCATATTCCATGTAGCTCATTTGATCCCCAAATTATCAGACCCCTAGAGCTTTCAGTTGCGATTGGTTAAAGTACAATTATTCTAAGAGACACCCAAGAATTGCTCAACTATTCTTGGGAGAAGACAGGGAGAAAACTATTTTCTTCATAAAATACAGAATTCTCAATAACTTTTTGGTCTTTATCATATTTTTAATGACAACTTCTATATTTCTTAGAAAAGCACAGTTGGAACTGTTGTTATCTCAGGATGGGATTAGAGATGAACTTCTTCTTAGATCACTTTGATTTTCTGTATTTTTAAATTTTCCCCAGTGAACTAGTTTAATAATAAAACATAGGAAGAGGTGTTTAAAATGATTATATATTAAAAAGTAATAACAGTAAGAGAAATGCGTAAAACTTTAGGACCTGTCATTAAACTCTGTCATCATTCTATGTTTCTCCCAGTTCAATGAGATGGTCATTTAGGTATCTGGAAACAAAATTTCTTTTTAAGTTGTTATATAAATAAAGCCTATATGCATTTATTTCTAATATTTCACATTTTACAGAAACTTTTTAAAAACAGGATGAAAAGGAGATAATATTATATCTGATTTGGGGGAAAGGTTTAATCATAGTTAATAATGGCAGAGGTTTTTTATCTCCTGAACTTGGGTCAACATACAGAATTGTTTGTTCAACACCATCTAGCACAACATGTTACCCACATATCAAACTTTTTTTTTTGCAGCAATAGCTGAAACCAATAAAGAATAAGACATCTTTTATAACCTCATATAGAGAAGGGGAGATCAAGCCCCTTGGGCCTTCAGAGTGAAAACTGCCATGGAAAGTACTGAACATTTAACAGAATTGTTCTTTTTGGTTATTGAAAGGTTTTATGTATTAGACTCCCCAACTAAACAGAATCCTGAAATTGTTCTGTGATGAGAAGTGGCAAATATTTAAAGCATATGTGTCCTTTGGTACATACACATACAACATTTTCATTTGCAC
The DNA here is from genome assembly GCA_004026545.1 of Mormoops blainvillei. Taxonomy (NCBI): domain Eukaryota; kingdom Metazoa; phylum Chordata; class Mammalia; order Chiroptera; family Mormoopidae; genus Mormoops; species Mormoops blainvillei. The sequence continues at coordinate 165,257 of PVJD01002402.1, read as the reverse complement.
ATGCGTTGCTAATGTTTTACTCTGAAACCTTGTATTTCTTCACACATTTGGTTAACCATATATGCCTTTGATGACAATCCAGTCTTAAAGCATTGATTCTTATAGGGTATGAAGTATAATTAAGCTAAAATTTTAGACTAAGTCTGTAATGCATTTTGATTTCTCATGAGGTTCTAATCCAGCTTACAAAATATTTCCAGATGTATAGTCTTGTTCCAGATCAATTTTTTTATATATGTATGGAAATCTTAATGCTTAAATTACAAAAAATATAATATTTATATTCTTTGTTGCGCAAGTTCCATTTGGAACATTGTCTTGAAATTTTTAAGATCATGGGTAGTCTGTACAGAGTAATTTTAAAGATTTTTCATTTTTGTTCAAAATTAGTGATGATAGTCTTTGAAAATTTAGGCCCTATACATTAATCTTAGAGATGTAAGGTTTTTATAATTTTCTATTATATCTTCAGAGATGCATTGCACTGTAAGGGACAGAATTGGAGTAGGAAGCTGGTACAACAAGTTTGTAATTTTAGGCAAGATATCTTGGCTTCTAATTCTCTGATTCTGAATGTTACCTACATTTGTTTGTTCATTTATTTAACAATATGTCAGATATGATGCTGGGAATTAGGGCTATAAAAGTGAACAAAATGATGTTCTGAAAGCCTTCAGTCTGGTGGAACAGTCAGAAACATAAATGCATCTTCAGGGATAAACAGGATATAACCAAGTGAACGTCGAGGGGGAAAACTCTATAGGCAAAAGACTTAGCATTAGAAAAGATGTGGGTGTGGCAACAGCCTAGGTAATTTCCAGCAGGTCTATGTCTCTTAGTAAATCAAGTTTAAGGTCAGTAATGACAATAAATCAGGCTGGAAAAAAAATGTCAGCAGAAAGTGCAGCAAGGGCCTTTTTAACTTAGTTTCAAGGAGTTTGAAGTTTTCCTGTAGTGTGATGCAAATAAAAGACCTTTAAGATGTTGCAGTGATTTGGGTCAAATAGAGAATTCTTTAGGTTAGAAAAACACTACTGTCAACTAAAGCTAAGCGTAGCCCTGTACTATGACATGGGAACATGCCCAAGAAAAATGAGTGCTCGTGGTTATTAAAATACATACAAAAGAATGTTTATTACAGCTTTAGTCATAATAGCCTCAAAGTGAAACAATTAAAATCTCTACCAACAAAATAATGGATAAATATATTGTGGCACCTTCAAATTGTAGACTACAGCAATGGAAAAGAGCACACTAGAGTAGCCAGATGGTTACAGTCACACAGAGGCCAGTATGTGGATGAATCCCAGAGGCACGGCATTGAGCAAAGTGAGTCAGGCACGAAAGAGAACATACTATATAATCTCATTTTTATAAAATTCATTAATAGTGAAAATGTATCTTTTTTGATAGGAGTTAGATTAGATTTGGGGAAGATATTGAATATGAGGGGCCATCAGGGAACCTACTGGGATGATAAATTGTTCAATATTATATCCGTAATCACATGGATATAAACATCTGCAAAAATCATAAATTCATTGAGCTGTACACTTATGTCATATGAACCTTTCCCTATGTATTCTATAACCATAATAGAAATAGAAAAGAATACTAGTTAGTGAAAATGACTGGAAGTGCTGGGAAAGTAGTTTATTTTCCTCTTGTACTTTGCTTGTGCTTGTGTGCCTGTGTCATAATAGAGTGAACTTTGGACTTTGACTGAAAAGAACTAAATCCAATTGGATTTAAATCTCACAGCTCACCTTACTAGCTGTGCGATTTTGTGTAAATAACTTTACCTTTTTGGAACTTTAATTTTGTCCTTATAAAAGGGAGATGTTAGTAACTATTTTACAGGATTGTTATGAGGATGTAGCTTTAGTCCATGTCTTCAGGAAAGTAGAGTAAGCCTAAGGTGGGCAAGGAAAGTGAAACTTCTCCAAAAAGTTTGCCAAAGATAATGTATGCTAGTTTCCTCAAAAATTTGTCCCTTTGCTTTCTATCTTTCTAAGGTAAGTAATTTTCTTCCTCTCTTTCCCTCTACCCCTCCTCTCCTTAACAACCCCTCCCCTCCCTTCTCCGCACCCCCTTCTCTCCTCCCCTTCCTTTTTCCTTTGCTTCTTTTTTCCCCTATTTCTTTCATTTTAAAAATATCATTAATCTTAACAACTCAGAGGATATAGAATTTCAATTACTCAGTTGTTTTACAAAACTGAATATATATAATTCAGTTAGAGTAACAATATTAATGGTAACATTACCAATAAACTGAAAAAATAAGAAATATTTTTGTATTAATTTTTCACATTTCAAAAATGTTTAGCACTTTACAATGTTTATATTGTAAAAGCATATATCCATTACATATTGTATTTTATCTCTTTTAACCACTACATATTTAATGTTGACTGATGATCTTTATGTCAGTATCTCTCTAGTAATTTTGGTCAAAGCTGTTTAGTAGATTTCTCAGAAAGTGCTCAAGGGTGTTTCTTGAATTTTTGCACATTGATATCATAAAGATTTATATTGGGCAGTCGGCTTTGTTAGACATACAATCCTGAGTTCACATTTTCTTTCCTAGATTAGCATAAATGTTACTTCATTTCTTCTGGAATAAGCATTGCATCAAAAAGTCTGATTATAACCAAAATTTTCTTTCTTTGTTATTTGTTCTTTTTATCTTACTATTGTAACTGAAGAAAGTATTAATACCATTATACCTATTGATTGGCCAGTAATTTTACTATAATATATCTTGGTGTTTGATAGTTTTAGGTATGAGGTCTACTCTTAATATGTAGTGAAAACATATTTTTATTTAAGTTTATGGAAAAATTTCTTGCAATACAGTTTTTATTATTTATCCTATATCTTGTTTTGTTTTCTTTTTTGGGATTTCCTATTATCTGTTTGCTGGATCTTATCTATCTTCAGTGATTATCACTTTTTCTTACTATTGTTTATCTATTTCTTTTAATCTTTTATATATAGTAAGTCATTATCTGTTATATTTATTGGTCTTGTGTTTCTAGTTTAGTTTTCATTTCTGAATGTTTTATTTTTAATTCTTCCCAAAGTTCTATTCTCTTTCTTATTTTTTCTAACTCAGATTTATGTTAGTTTGTCTTGTGTAATTTAAAAACTGTTTTAGGCTGGTTTTGAAATAGCGAATTGTTTACATTTGTTATTATTAGTATTATAGTTTACATTATTTTCATTTAAAGGTTATTGCTCTGCTTCTTTTTTCTTTTTTTCTTATAATAATTGTATAAAATTCACTATGACCCTTTTGTGTTGGTCATATTTTTGAATTAGTTTTTCTTACCTTTTAGAAAGATTTACTTCACTGATTTACTTGAATGCAATTAAAAATGAATTTTCCTGAATTTCAATCTAAGTGGGTTGAGTACTCATGATCACAGTTTCTAAACTTCCAGGATCATCTGTTTCAGTTCAAACTGCCTTCTACAGGGTTCCATCCTTCTGTATTTTTTGGTTATGATAATGTTCAAGGTTTCTACAGCCATAAGCATTGATTCATATCATGCTTCATGTTAACTTGGCCCTGTTTATACTTTATCTTTCTGTATTAGCCTAAACCCATCTTTATGATAGTATTCGATTAGTAAATATAATGTGTTATACCCATTCTGTAGTTTCTCATATAAAGATGTGGGGTTTTTTAGTCTCCATAATAAAATAAAACAATTTTATGATTAAAAAAAGAAGGTATGGTTTAGCACACCTTTTCTAGCTTTCTAGAGCTTCCTCTCCTGATTTCTCCTAATTTTTTATTTAAAAATATTTTAATTATGTTGAAAATACAGTGGTTTGCTTTCTGAGATTCCCTACCTCTATCCCACTCTTCAACTTTAATTCCAACTTTCCTTTCCTTTGTTTCCATTGCCTCTGTACAGCATATTTATTCCATCCTCTGCAGCTTCTTACACAGTCACACTGTTTTTATTAGGGCATTTGGAGAGATTCAAAACCCTTGGTCTCTGTCACTGCCATTTTCCCCCAACCTCTGTTGGTGGAGTTCTAATTATAGAAACATAATAAAGAGTGTCATGCTAGGTTACTTAAGTTACCTGGAGAAAGTGGCATAAGATCGAGAAATGAAAATAGAGAAAATGGAAAAACAGTAGAAGCATAATAGTAGAAATGTTCTTTGAAAGGACAGGATGCGATAACAGCTAGCAGCATTTAATCAAGTGAAGGTGCCTAGAAAAGTAAAATTTGTTAAAGAGCTGGACTGTAGGGGAAAAATAGGCATTTATTCTGCTAAAACTCCATGTGATTTTTTATTTTTAAAATTTTATTTATTTAGTTTTAGAGAGAGGAGAAGGGAAGGAGAAAGAGAGGGAGAGAAACATCAATGTGTGGTTCCCTCTCATGTGCCCTCTACTGGTGACCTGGCCCACAACCCAGGCATGTGCCCTGACTGGGAATCGAAACAGTGACCCTTTGGTTCGCAGGCCGGAGCTCAATCCACTGACCTATACCAGCCAGGAATGATTTTTAAAATTAATTATTTTTATTTAAGTATAGTTAGAATACAAACTTATATTGGTTTTATTACTTGCACGTGTATCATATAGTGTATCAACATTTTTATATCTTATAATGTGACCACCCCACTAGTGATCATCTGTCAGTTAGTTTATTAGTTTCTCATAATTAGAAACTAACTAGTTTATTAGTTTCTAGTAGTCACCTGTATTAGTTTCAGTTTATAACCTGAGCGGTAGCATTAGCAAGGAACTGCCCTACTACAGAAGGCTATGTATTTTCTTAAAACATATTTCCTTAGAATGTAGAGATACAAGTAGTTATGAGTGAGTAGAAATCACCATGCAGTTTGATATATATTTGATTATCCAAGAAATAGAAATCTATTTGACTATCCAAGACTCTATTTGATTGTCCAAGAAATAAATTTATTCTTAACTCTTTAAAAAACAATTTTATCTTTCAATCAAGTGTTCATACCCGTGACATTTGAAGAATAATTGTGTATGCACAGAGTTAATATGATATACTGACAGTGAAATAACCATTATATCAAAATTATTCTTAAAACTTCCAAGCAATAACAACTCCACTTTCATCAGATACAGTTAATGTTGAAATGGCATTCTTTGGAGAACAATTTATAGGAAAAAAAACTTTACAGTTACAGATACAAATAATTAATAGTTAAAACTGATTTATGTATAGTTGCCTATAAGAAATGAAGCTACCTTAAATTTGTATATTAAGACCACCCATTTTAGGGTAATTATTCTGGATTTATTTTGAGCCTTTGAGTAAATCACTCTTTATGAGTGCTTTTATTGTTTAAGGTACTAGTAACACAAGGGAATTTTATGTGAAAGATTTTATGTAATGAACCAAAGAGAAGTACAAATTTTTGTTCCTCAAATATTTACAAGGCACTGGGGCTATAGCATTGAGAAAGACAAAAACCCAGGACCTCCAGGAAACTCCCTCACAATGCTGATAACCACTCTATGTTGCCGACTACTGGTGGGCCAGAGATTGTACCCTCTTTCTGGTACGGTGGGCTGCCTCCCTTCCCTGGCTACAGAAATAAAGGAAATCAATTAGCAACAGGAAAGAACCTATCTTATTAGCTTATTGAATACCATAACACTTTGAATAAACCTCAAATAAATAATGTCTATACATAAATAAAAATTACATATATAATGAACTATTTTCCAACTTTTCAACTCCCTCTCTTTTAATACATGTTGGGAAACAAAACAAAACATGAGCTTCCACTACAGCAAACTATGGAAATTCCAGTGCTCTCACAGGATTTCCAGGGTAGAAGGAAGCAGCAGAGTTTACAGTCTGGCTCCCGTGTCTCTGCTAGATTATGTTGAGCAGGCTCTTCACCCCTTCTGCATGTCTGCCTTGTTCAGTGCGCAACTAGCAGAAGTTATTTTTGTTTTTTGTTTTCCCCGTGTAAGAGATTTTAGTAGATATTTGGGAATGGTAGTTAATTACAAATCTAAAAAATAAACAACTTAAAAGCTGAGCATCAGATATTACTTAAAACTGTGCGCCGTGACTGGTGTGGCTCAGTGGATTGAGTGCCGGCCTGCGAACCAAAGGGTCGCCGGTTCCATTCCCCAGACAGGGCACATGCCTGGGTTGCTGGCCAGGTCCCCAGTAGGGGGTGCAAGAGATGCAGCCACACATCGATGTTTCTTTCCCTCTCCTTCTCCCTCCTGCACCCCTCTCTAAAAATAAATAAATAAAATCTTAAAAACAACAACAACAACAAAAAAAAACTGTTCATTGCCTATGCCTTACTTGCAATAGGCAGTTCACATCTAAAGCTCTCTTCCACTGCAGTTTGATGTGGCCTTTTTTCTTCCTCTCAGAGTACTTGTACCCATCTCTTATGTTCTAATATTCTTGTCCCCTGGGCTTGTAAGGGAGATAAGTGAAAAATTCTTATTCTATATTTAGAGTGATTTACCTATTATCCTTCCTCTCTACACCTATCATGAATAATCAGTGGTTTCTCTTTTACAATGTAAAGGTTAATTACTGAGATAATCTTAGTCTTCACTAGTACTTCCCATTCCATTCCTACCAACTGCTATTTGAAGTGGAAAATGGCCTTTCGTACTGGTGGAAGTTTATTCTATTCCTTTCCAGAGTAAGCTTCATGTCTGAAAGGCTTACTTTTTCTCTACCTTGTTCTAAGAATTAAGTTGATATGAGACAGCTTATCAGGAAAAATAACCAAATCTAATTAAGAATGTAGGTTTGGGGACTCCATAGGAATATGGGACGCAAGGACAAATCAGACATTGAAGTTTATAGGCCATCTTGAGCTAAGAGTAGAGGTAGTGGTTTGGGGCTTCCAAGGGGAGGAAGGCAATTCAGATGGTAACTGGATGATTGCTGGGCTGTGCAGAGACAATGGGACGTGGAGAGGAGTTTCATCTGACCGTCTTTGCTAGGTTTTCCCCTGTCTACCACACCGCATTTTTTAAATACACACACACACACACACACACACACACACACACACACACGCACACACACAGTTTGCTCTAGTGACAGCTCTCCCCCCTGGAAAAGGTCCCTATTTAAACTATCTTAGGCAGTTAGGAGGAAGGTCAAAATTTCTTCCTGAGTCACTTCTTAAAAATAAAATATCCTCATGCCATAGAGATTCATGACGGGGGAGCAAATTTTGCTTTTCTACACCCACAAAAGGTTGCACTTGTTCCTTACCCTTTTTTCTAGCAAGTCTTATACAAGAAGAGTTTACATTCCATTTCCTAATGCCAGTTTTATAATGGTATAGTAACTGTATTAGCTTTATTTTAAAGAACTTGAAGTATTTTCATATTCATTACTTTCAACTTTTTATGCCAATAAAAAGTGTTGTCTCTGCAACTGATTTATTTTAATATAGTGTTTTAAACAGAAGGATAAAGTAACTACACTATTTGTAGGAAATGAAATTTCTTATTAGTTAAAACTATACTTTCAGCTATGCTATATTTCTAAATTTGACTTTTTGTTATTTTTGGTTATTTTATTCTATTATTGTTGACTTTATTAAATGTACCTAAAATATAAATATGACATATTTCATTTGAAAACTAGCCATTTCAGAAAATTAACAGAGATATTTGCTTCCCATTTAATTATTTATTCAGACTGCCTGAGTTAACAAACCAAAGATTTTTTTTAAAAAACACTCACTGCAACATTCTTTGGCCTTCTTGTAGTGGGTGGGTGGGGCGCCCTTCCCAAACTTCACAGTGTAGCTCACATTTCTTGGGTCTTATCTATGCAAATTGACCACCTGGTGTCTTATACAAATTAGCATGTTCTTTACAATGATAAAAAAAAAGCAAGGAATGTGATGTTCTTTAGCCCCAACAGACTTTCCTAGAACATTTAAAACTGACTAATTCACGTAGACCCGTAAACCAAAGAGTGGTCGGTTTGATTCCCCAGTCAGGGCACCTGCCTGGGTTGCAGGCCAGGTCCCCAGTAGGGGGCATGCGAGAGGCAACCATACATTGATATTTTTCTCCCTCTCTTTCTCCTTCCCTTTCCCTGTGCCTAAAAATAAAATAAATAAAAAAATTCTTCAAAAAATGACTAATTCAATTACAAAAGAAAAAATAAAAATAAAATGGCTACTTCAATTCCAATGTTTATTTGAATTTATTCTTAAATGTTGCCTTGATTAAATCTCAACTCAAAATAATATTGTCAAACAGCAATAGAAATACATAGGATATCAGGCCTAAACTCCAGATAAATTTTTTTCTTTACCAAAGAATTTATGAAGACTGAATGAGACAAGATATTTGAAAGAGTTTTATTAATAAAAAAAGTTATACAAATGTGAGGTGTTATCACTGATTACATTTATGAATTTGAACTTGAATTTAAAATCTAGTTTTTGTTCTACTTGGCATTTGCTTGGATGCACATGTGGCTACTATCACTTAGTAGAATCCTGTCCTCAAAAATGAGACTCATAATGGATTCTTATTAAAATGGTATAAATGTCAATGTAAAATTCAGAAGGGGGAAATTAGTTCTAATAACTGCAGTATAGTTCAGTACTCAATCAATTTACATATCTTGAGTTAATTTCTCTTAAACATACTGTCATTACAAGTTACATGTAAGCCTAGTGAGATATAGTAAAATTCTATTAATGTAGTAGAGCTGTCTGTTTCTTGAGTACATCATAGGTCCATCTCTTACTTCCTCATGAGTGAACTTTTTTCTGGTTTCTCAAGAATTATAATCTGGTCAGGTAATCTGGTCAAGTTGCAAGGTGTAGTGTGCCCTTCCTGGTCATCAGACAATTGATTTTGTGCATACGTGTGTGTGTATACCATGAAAGATCAAAACACAAGATTAAGGATAAATGTCCACGTATAAATATCCATCATATTGCTGCTGCCACAAATGTGTTTATCAAGAGGATTTAATTAGTCAAATGCTCTGAATCACTGTCTTTTCAAGCTTACCTCTCAGAGGAAAGCATACGCTTGAATTCATAGTGGGAAAAGAATGATGAAAACTATTTTCAGACCTGAAACCAACTTTGATTGATGCCATAGAGTGAAATACAGTACAGAGAATTGTGAGAAATTGACTTGTCTCATTAAGGAGACAGGGGCACTAATCAGGAGTCTGCAGGCGGAGGCGGAAGGAACATGGTGCTTAGAAAAGTTGTCAAGGAAGATTTCGGAGCTGATATCTGACTGGACAGTTTTAGGAAGTTCATGTAAGGAGGTTTGCTTCAGCAAATGAAATAAGACATCTCTTTTTCTGGGTTCTTTGGGGGCACATTTAATCGAGTCTTGAGGATCTAATGTAAAACATGATGGCTATAGTTGATAACACATTATTGTGTAATCGAGATTTGCAAATTGAGTAGAATCCTTTTACGATGTGTAAGTGTATCAAGGCACCTCACTGTACACTTTACATATATTAGAGTTTTTTTTGTTAATTATACCTCAATAAAGCTGAAACTAAAAAAAAAAAAGAAATTCAGTCTTTCCTATATTCTGGGGAAGGTTTATCTCCTTTTGTGAATAGAGAGAAAGCCTATGGCTACTTCTCTACTTTGTGTACACAGTAGGTCTGTGCTTGGTGCAAAGGTTATAAAATAATGATGATGGTGATGATGGCTAACATATGCCAATACTCCTCATGTTTCAGACAAAGTTCTAAGTACCTTATGTCGATTAACTCATTTAAATCTCACAACAGTCATCCAGTGAGGATAATGAAGCATGAAGAACTTCAGTAACTTGCAAAAAGTTACACAGATAGACATAGGGAGAGCGGGATTCGGACTCAGACAAGTCTGGCTACAGGGATGATTCTCTTAAGCACTACCCTGAAGCTTTTAGTTAATGGTGGTGACCATTCATGACATTCATATTTAGTCCAGACATGATAAAAGGACAAGATCTGCATTATGCTTTCAGCATCGACCATCCTAGTCGCACCTACAAAGGGTCAAATGTATAAAGGAGTCACATTTCTGTGTGAGGTCTGAGCCAGTGAAGATTTCATATTCACTATGCTATGCAGTGTGATGATACAAAGAGTAATCAGATACCTGAGGAATACACAGGTAGAGGGAGATATTATAAATAACTATAATGGAGGCAGGAAATAAGAGCCACAAAAATGGTACAGAATTCCTCTGACATAAAAGATGAGAGGAAGAAATATTTTCCCTCCCCCCCACCCTTTTTCTCTCTCCTGCCGCTTTTCTGCTCTAGGCAATGAGGGGGAAACTATTGAGGCCCCAGGGTCATGGGGTTCAGGCAGAAGATTGACCTGCAGGCCCAAAGAGGTAGGTGGTGGAGGGACCTTATTTGACTTACTTGTTGGGGCGCAGGTTGTTGGTGCAAGCACAGGTTATTAGTGTGGCCACACTTGTTGACAGTGCAGGAGTGCAGGTGGGTGTAACACTTGGCAGACCATCTTGTCACAGTTGTACTTGTGGGTGAACCGTCCTAGGGAAGGCTTGAGGATGCTGCCCCACGGACGAAGCACCAAGTGTAGGGTGGACCTTCTAAATGTCAGTGTGAGAGAGTGCCGCCGTCCTCCAGTTGTTTGCCCACAAAAATCTGACGCTGCTGGTCAGGAGGGATACCCCCCTTGTCTTGGATTTTAGGTTTGACCTTCTCAGTGGTGCCACTGGGCTCAACCTTAAGGGTGATGATCTTGCCAGTCAGGGTCTCACAGAGATCTGCATCTATGTGTCTGCTGGGAGGCTGCCCCACTGCTTCATTGAAGAGAAAGAGCAAGAAATGTCTTTTTAAAAAAGTTTTATTTATTTTTTAGAGAGAGAGGAAGAGGGGGAGAAAGTGAGAGAGAGAAACATTGCTGTCTGAGAGAAACATCAGCTGGATGCCTCTCACAGGCCCCACGGGGCCTGCCCTGAAACCTAGCCACATGCTCTGATTGGGAATTGAACCAGTGATTTTTAGTTCTCAAACCAGCACTCAAACCACTGAGGCACACCAGCCAGGGCAGGAAATGTTTTCTTTCAAGGTGTGGGAAGATTACTTTCTTTCTTGTATATCAGAATGTAAAAATCAGGATCATAGATACTCTAACTTAATTTTTAATATTTTCAGCGAATTTGAATCAAAAACCCAAGTTCCATGGACAATAGTTCTTTGGAATATATTCAAGTCCTCTCCATATTCTTATTGGGGAAATTCTTTCCTTATTTATCCATATGCCTGAACTTCCATGCCATTCAGAAATGTGGACTTGGGAAATTAAATATAAAGTTCAATATTTATGCTTAAGTAAATTGCTTTCTGATGGAAGGTAGGTTATTTTTAGACTGATTGAAGTTATTGTTTAGTGAACTAAAAGGTTAAATATTAAATAATATGCTCAAATTGTTAGATGACTGCTTATTCTATTTTTGCATTTTTTAACCTAACTTACCCTTCCTCCCTCCCTCCCTTCCTTCTTCCCTCGCTCCCTCCCTCTCTTGATCTCTTTGTCACTTCCCTCCCTCCTCCTTTCTTCCACCCCTCCTTTCCCTCCCTCCCTCCCCACCTCCTTCCCTCTCTCCCTCCATCCTCTTATTATTTGTTTATAGGAAATTCAACAATGCAATAGACTTATCTATCATTAGGTTAAAAATGATGGGGCCATTGAACTATTGACATTATAAACAGACACTCATTAATCAAGTGGAGCTGAAAGTTGAGTTCTACCTTACAAAGTCTATTTCAAACATATGCAATAACATGTGGTGACATATAATTTATACTTCAAAATTTATGAATCATATTGAAAAAAGTTGATATTTAATAAGAACTTCAATTATAATGTAATGGCAAAATAATCCTTCAGAAATTTGTGACTAATACCAGCCTTAAATATTCTGATTTTAAAGTATTATCATTTTTTAATATATAAATCCAGCAGGTGTATATGAAGTGAAATTATAATGTTGAAATTTAATTAAAATAATTAATACAAGGCTTGTTCATAAGAAGATATTTACTTTTTTCCATCATCTAAAACATTTAAAAAATATTTGTGGAATATTTCTATTACATAACTGTACGGATCAGTTATAAAACTCATCTGAGACTGAAACAGCAACCGACTGAATTGTCTTACTTGGAGGTTTGCCAGCTAAATGACACAGGAAGTTTGAATCCTTATCCTTACGTTGTTCTGATTCTAAACTTTAAATGAACCTACATATATTAACATACTGATATTTTCATGTGAAATGCTTCTACTAGTATTACATCCATATGTGCTGTTTATAATTAGTAAAAATTAGGCCTAACGTTTACAAGAAGTTAGGCCCCCAAAATAGCTGTTGCCAAGGTCTGTGTCCCCTTTGGACCTTTATACTCAAGTGTCCCAGAGTATATATATTCCTGTTACCTATTCCAGAAAGAATGAAGTATATCTTCCACCATTGTGGAAATCATCCAGTTTGCAAAAGTTTTATAAAAAATTTCATAAATGATCTTAAAGCATAACAACTTTTAATTACTCATAGACTGGCCCATTCATACTGTTAATAGGCATATATATAGTGAAATTTAAATTATCGCATGTCTGTACATTTTGCAAAGATATGCATCCCTCGTGAGGTTTAGTATAATTACCATGGGATTGGTTACTGCTTGTAGTATTTTCTTTTCTAGTGCATATTTCTGGAATTGTATGAATGGTTCATTATAGAAAAGTGTTTTGTACAGCTCAACTGGCAAAACAATACACTAAGAATTATAATCCCACTTTTATTACTTCTAAAAAGAAATTTCCTAAACAATTGTTACTCTGCTATTGTTATCTTAATATTTTGATTAAAAAACATCAATTTCCCAAATTGTACCTATAAAATGAAGGCATGCCTACCTAAATTAAGTTGCAAATTAAGTAAAAATATGCATATGTTTTTCTCATTTGGAGGCTGGATAGTGAGGACTGTGTTCTTGTATGTGCCTCTGCTTAACTGAGAGGGGAAATTTGTCTCTTGGGGAAAAAAGTGCACACATTAACAATGAACAACTATGGAAATTATATGCAGGTTTTTTTTCATTCTGAATTTCCCCCAGCCTTGCATGCCAACTATATAAATTTGCTTTGAAAGTGCTGACCATTATGAAGAACTGTAAAGGGTTTGAAATTTTACTCTACTGGAAAGCTAATGAGTCAGCCTGCTACAGTGTTAAGAATTCTGGAAGAAAACATGAGACTCTGTGTCAGCGACAAAGGACTCGTTATGCCCACCACAACAAGAAGCGTGAGTTTCAAGTGTGTATCAGCTCTGGTCGCCTCCCAAGACTCAGGAGAGTGAGGTACAGAAGAGCTCAAGTGGATGCTGTGTATGTGGTAAGTTTATTACCACAGCTGAGGAGTTCCAAGCTTAAGTAACCCCAATATTTTATAATGAGCTGTAAGTAGACATAATGATAACTCTGCCTTTAAAAACTATTTTGTACACAGACATCCTTGAAAAGAGTTGTCGCGAGCGATACTCTAACCTTATGAGTATCCATGCTATAGCCTTTCCTACAAGCCAGCCTCCAGCCTTTGTCGTGAACTGGAAGCACTGGGCTAACTATATGGCCACCAGCCCTACAGGCAACACTGGCACAAAGGAATAAGGGTGAGTCAACACCGATAACTATGCTATTCACTCAGCTTTTATTAACGCAGGTCCAATCCAACTCTATAATAACCCAATAACAGCAATAATCACTCAGAAATAGTTAGCAATAACATCACACAAGAAAATTGGGGGTAACGAACTCGAGTCTGGAGAGTCCAGAGCAGGTCTGGGTCCAGGAGGCAGCTGGTCAGTGCCTGGCAGGGCAGGACCTACAGTGGTTTCAGAGTCAGCTAGAGAAGGGTGGACCGGTGGGGCAGGATGGGTCCGTGCGGCAGCGTGTCTCTCGCCATCGCAGCTCCTCTCAGCAGTCTCAGCTACTCTTCGCTGCCTCAGTGGTCTTGTTGCAGAAAGCGAAACCGGGAAAGACTCATACGGCACCAGGAGTAACAAAGGGAAAGTTATTTACGCATGCGGGCCCAGTGGAGTACCCTCTCAAAGCCTGGGCCCCGAACAATAGCCCCGCACTCCTTTTATGTTGGGCCAAATAGGGAGGGTCCCGGGAGGTGCAGTACAGGTCTGAGAAGAGTCCTGGGAGGCGTGGAATAGATTTGGCAAGAAGGGGCTTACAGAGGTGGGAGAGAAGCATTTACAGCATTAGTCAGGGCAGATGGCATCTCAACACCTGCAGCATTAGTCAGGGCAGATAACATTTCATTTCATCTTTGGTATCAGCCTTGATTCCCTCTACAGTCTGTTTAAAGGCCTTTGCTTTTATACTCTTGCACGATGCAATGTTGCATCAGCCTTTGATTAACACATGTTTTGTACCACCTTAATAAGCATTATGATTATGCTGATTATGTTGCTTTACTGTTCATGCTCGGAGAGAGTGGTGTTACCCTTCAGGTAACTACTATACATGGTCTATGTGGCTCTACTGCACATGCTATGAGAGGGTGGTGTTACCCTTTAGATACATACATGTCATCAACCACATTGTGCTGCACATGCTGGAGGGGTTGCATCATCCCTCTGAGCCATTGCTCTACTGCACGTGCTCTAAGCATGGCTTCTTAGTTGACAGGACTGACACCATTTAGTTCAGTCCTGCTCTCCACAAGGATCCAGAAAAAATATATAGTTAAAACTATGCTCACAAAGTTTGTAAAAATGTGATATCCATGGATATTTGTCTCCATAATTGTGCCCTTTTTTTCTGCATTGTCTTTGCTATGACAGATATTTCTAAAAGTATTCACTATAACACTCTAGTTAATCTTCCTGATAGAGACTGGGACCAAATCAATTTAGTTTGTCTTATAAAGCACTTAATTAAGGCATTTCCTACAAGACTTCAAGCAGAAGAATGAGGCTAACAGTACTATTTATCTCAACCATGCCATGCCTACAAGAACCATTAGGGCATTTCTTAGAAAACCATATGGTTTTTCCTTAAGTTTCTGTATTGACTTTTCCCCAAGTCAATATTGCATATTGACTTGAGGAATTAAGCCAGGTGCAGAGAGATGTATTGGAAATTGCCCAGCCTCCACCTTGTCTTGCAAGGAAGAAATCTAGGCAATACTCTCATTCACGTCAACCCTGGTCAGTAAGTTGAGTTTGAAGTGAATGCCTCCCTGGTATGAGGGGTGTCTTTGTAAACATTGAGGGTTTCTTATGAAACCCACTAAGGTTCAAGTCAAAAAAAATTTTTGGGAGCCATGTTACCCTTGCCTCCGAATGAAAAATACAATCCGAAGGGTGCCCCTGGAAAAAACTTGTTATAAACCATGGTGCCACTCAGACTGAACCTACATCAGTGACTGGGCACAGATTGAGAATGCTTCTAACCTCATTACCTGGTTGGATTGTAGGCTGTATGGTTCCAAGTTTGAATAATTGAGTCTATTCCTTATTTTTAGAAGGACTACCAGTTTTTACACATCATCAGCTGATTGACACTTTTCTGTTGAACAGAATGATGAGGAATTAGGGTGGAGAAGACATATTTGGGGAGTCAGGGCCATCCAGTGTTCTTTCAGATGGACCACTTGAAAAAGTTAAGAGAAATGGCAGTGAAATCATGGTCACAGTCATCTGGAGGTGGTTGGACCACCTGGGACTCAGTTGGATTTAAGGCATGAAACCAAAGTTTTGATGAGCCACCCTGGAGTATTTTCTTTCATACAGAAGACTCCATAGGAGGTTATGAGAGGAAAGATAATTAATTTATCTTCCTTCCCCATCTTCCTGGTATTTAAGATGTTCCTTCCTCAGGTGCCAGGGTTGTTGCTCTCCTTTCATCTCCGCAAAATCAGCATGTCCATTTCAATAGCTGTAGTCTTACCTTTAAAAAAGTTTCCTACTCACAAATCATTCCGAATCTCCTAGCCTCATTTTGGCTTGGCAGTCTCAAAGAAGATGTTACGACCAAGCCAACCTGGGGCTACTCAGAGGAAAAAGAAAGCAACCTCATGCCCAGAATAGAATCTCACATTTTCAAAACAGGTCTTTATAGCTACCCCCACATTTTGGTCATCATCACCATCTAGGAAGTGGCTGAGAGAGGATTATTCCTTTCTCAGATGGCCACATAGTGACCAAACTACCTTACTAAGGTGTGTGTAGAAGGGGAGGCTGAAAAAGCTAAAGACAGTAGGTAATTCCAAAAATAAGTAATACCAGATACTTGGGGATGTCAGGGAGTATGGAAGGTCCATTAAATATCTTGACTCTTATCCAGTTGTTGAGTGAGTTTTGCAATAAAAAACATATCATCGTCTGACTGAAAATGATCTGAAAAGAGTAGTACAAACTTTGCATTTGGGCACCCAAGGGGTAATCACCAAACCCTTGGCATGTCCTGCCTGATAATGATATCTTTGTTTAACTGTGGGCTATGAGTCACAGGGTGGTTTAAGGTGGGAGCTTTGGTTCATGTGGGTAACAGTCGATTTTCTGAGGGGCTAGAGACTGAGGTTGACCATGCAGGTGACCAACCATGCTTATGAAATCAAGTCCCAATAAGGTGCTGAACATCAAGGGTTGGATGAGTTTCTCTGGTTGATAATACACTATGTATATTATCACAAAGCAATTCTGGAAAAGCAACACATCCATGACTTTTTGGGGGCGAGGGCAACTGGAAGCTCCACATTTTGGAACTTTCTTAGACTATGCACTATGAACTTCTTCCCTTAGTTGATTCTAATATTTTCCTACAATAAACTGTGACTATGAGTATAACAAGTTTCTGGGAATTCTGTGAGTCCTTCCAGTGAATTATTAAAGTTGGTCTTGGGGGATCACTTAAACCTGCAATTGGCATAAGAAATGAGGGTGATCTTGCGGACCATGCTTCCTAATTTTGCAGCCGGTGAAAGACGTACAGGCAGCCTGTGGACTGTCCATTAACCAATGGTTCACATTAATTCCCTAGGCCAGAATGGTATTGCCAGAGTGGACTAGAATAGCAAGTCTGTAACTTAAAAACGTGTCAACAGCGGTGAGTCAACTTTTAGCTAGAGTCACAAATCTGACATGCAGAGGGAGCTTTCACATCAGAAGTACAGAGACCTTTACTTTGTGATGGTGGATGTATTGTCGTATCCAGTACGATCGTGGATCCAGGCAGAAATGGTGCTAATCTGGGCCGTGAGTCTTGATCAGCAGTCTGAATCCAGTCAGTCTTGTCATAGAATGGGCCTTTGTCATGGATATCTATTTGAATGACCCAAGCAGTACAACAAATAGCTGTTATTTGTTTCCATCATTTGTAGCCCTAAAGAGAAGTAGCTTTAATCTACCAGCCTGTAGTCTACCCAGTGGCAAACTAAATAAGCCATGAGCAACATCTCAAGAGTCAGTAGTAATATCCAAGGCTCATCCAAGGGAGTATTGGCCAGAGCTATGAGAATGACCTTGAGAAAGGGCTTGGGCGTGGCCACTGCACAGAGTGCTCATTTCCATTTTTGATGCTGTATAGCTGGTACAGTAGTTGAATAGCTTTAGCAGCCCAGTGGACATCATAGGCTTCAGCTTAGCTGAACCAGGACCAGGCTTGTACAGGAATCTGTCTGTGAGTTGAGGACCTACTGAGCCAGTGGCTTTGCTTCAGGAAGTATAGTAGGGGATAAAGCTTCGCCTAGAGTGATAGTTGCTACTATTTCATGTAAAGCTAAGTTAGCACTGAAGTCAGGACTACGACTGGTGCATTTTTGAATATGTCATTTCCACTTGACTAGTGAAGCTTGCTGGCTTCTTCCCACCTTCACTGCTATTGAGTAGAAGGGAACCACCTCAAATTGGGAATATCAGGCCACAGTGTGATAATACCCTAGGTTAGGTATTCATTTTCGGCAAGAGCTCAGTGGCAAGCTGATAGCTGCTTTAGAAAGGAATGTACCTAATAGCTGTATCAGGGAGACCACAAGTCCGGAGTCACAAGGGGATTTTTCTGGGCAGAGATTGTTTTTCTTAGCCACAGCCTCTAATATACATTATCTTCAGTCATGGAGATTCACAACTCAAAGGGGTCATTTCCGTTGTGAAGCTGAATAGACTGAGAGTGTCCCATAGTTGCTGGACAGGTTCCAGCGCAACTCGTTCATTAACACTCTGCTCAAAGAATGCTGACTTGTAAGTTAGCTGATATAATGAATAAAGCATAATGCCCCAATGATACAATACTGTCTCCAATGCCTAAAGTGTTAACAACATGTTGGGCCTCTTTTTCTGGTTATGCGGGAACCAAAAAAGCAACTTTTTTGTTTTTATTGCTGTTTTCGTTTTTTTGATTATTGTAGACGCTGATCATTGTGAGGCCACCTGAATTACTTTGCATGCATGCCCCTACCTGTTTCACTCAGGACTTATCAGCTTCCGCTGCTGAAGAGGTGTTATAATACTACATTAAGGGCTACTGAGACTGGGGCTGCTGCTTGCCATCGCCTATGGAGTGAGAGAGCTTTGGATATTAGAGGATAGAGGCTTACATGTTAATTCTGGACCCATCCACTGGCAGGAAATTGCAGGTGATACCTGCATTGGGCTTCTTGGATTCCCCAGAAAGAAATCATGAGAAACCTCCAGGGAAATTTCCAGACAAATTTTATTAATCTTATGCTCAAGGAGGCAGCACAGAGGAAGGGCAAGTCCTCCAAACTGTTGGGTTGTTCTTATAAGCTGTGGATAAGGCAAGTTTGTGCAAAAGTTGGATAGTGCAAAGGCTTTTCTGTGCCATGGCTGGGCCACTTCCTTGTGTTTTTGTTTTTGTTTTTGTTTTTGTTTTGAGTTGCTCAACAATGATCTTTGCACCTGCATTGTGAGGGCACAGTGGGGGTTTGCTCACTATTGCCACCCCAGGAAGGTTGTATAGTGGTCAAACCTTAATCGATTGTGCGTGAGGAGCAGTGGTCTTTACATCTGCAAGAGGGTAGAAGGGAGATAAGAATAACTACTTATATATATTTTTTTGTTGGAAGTTGAGGGGTGGTTACATTACGGTCAGCTTATGTGGTATTCCTTTTGGCCATCTGGCATTCATTTAGCTCCTGGGCCCAAGTCCCTATGCTGTCTCACAAGAGAGCTTGATCCACTAATGTTACTCTACATGTGGCTCTTCCCTCACGAGAGAAGACTCTGTGGCCCTTATGGATGGGTA
The DNA here is from genome assembly GCA_004026545.1 of Mormoops blainvillei. Taxonomy (NCBI): domain Eukaryota; kingdom Metazoa; phylum Chordata; class Mammalia; order Chiroptera; family Mormoopidae; genus Mormoops; species Mormoops blainvillei. The sequence continues at coordinate 145,962 of PVJD01002402.1, read as the reverse complement.
AGTACATATATAGAGCACATTTGTCCTACTCTATATCCAGGTATAGAAGCATCAACAGTACATCAAATTGGCCCCAATGGGTCTACCTACAAGGTCATGTTAGTTTTTCACCCCTCACTGTGAACCTTGTCCAAACAGCAGCAGTTGAATTTGGTCATGCTCTCGCCCTGCAGGGCTGGGTAGGATGGTAGGTTGGGTGCCTGTATCCAACGAAGTCCTAAATGTTTGAGCTGCTCCTGTCCCTGGAGTTTCTCAGTGTACTTGTATAGGTGCATTTGGTTCTCTTTAGTACCTCATGAGGACTGAAAATCCTCAGCCCAGCTCAAATTATTTTTCTCCATAAAGCAACTGAGATTAGGGAATGGGAGGAAAGAGAGAGAGCATGGAGGGAGAGAATGACTACACACCAGTAAGCATGGCACATTTACTTTTGGTTTCAAGCATTTTATCCAAAACCTCAGGGTGTCTTTTAGTACCCCTAACACAAGTCCATGAGGCTTTCATTTTTTTTTCTTTTAGAAAGCCATGGCTCTACCAGCATCTCATCCTCAGTAATAAAAACTATTGGGTGGGTCAAAAAGAAGTCTGTTACATTTTTTCCATAAAATAAAAACACATTTTTCATTTTCTTGAATAACTTTATTGATTTGGGTATTGTGAGTATGTTGGCTATCTCCCGTTATTGGCTTCTAGTGGGCAGAGGCCAGGGGTGCTGCTAAACATCTTCCAATGCGTAAGACAGCCCCACAACAAAGAATTATTTGGTCAAAATGCCAGTAGTACCAAGACACTTTGCAAACCACTTTTAACACATTCAGTCAGTCACAGTACCTTCTCCATACACTACACAAAAATTTTTTTTTGCATTTCAGTAAAATTTTTACTTTTTTTGAAATAATATATAATGCATAATACACTGAAAATATTGCACATTTTCTTCCATCTTCAATATAAAAATGGCTGCACAAAAATGCACCAGTTTTGATAAGATTTTTTAAACTGCACACTGGTATGACAACGGTTACAATATTATCTAGCAAAATTGTTTAGAATGAAGTTAAAGATGACTAAGCACTACAAGAGCCATCGTGTGGAAAAAACTAAAAGAACTTTTTGGTCAGTCTAATACTAATAAAATAATAAGTTAGTTGGGAATACTTTCTTGGAAGCCGGAGGAATATCTGAGACTCCAAATTAGAAATAAAGGACTTCATCACCGAGAGCAGAGAAGGAAGCATGAGCATCCTGTTTGCACTGGTCGACCTACCCTTTCATTCTCCTCACATACTCCTAAGTCCCACAGGGTTGATTTACAGAAGAGCGGAGGAACACTGAGCTGAGGGGACCGAATCTTTTATAATGAGCTACAAGCAATTCTGACTAACATTTGACCTGGAGGAAGGCATTATCTTTTTTATACTAGATAATTAACACACCTGTATTCTTCTTTGAAGGGAGACAGTGTCTTCCAAGTCCTGTTCTTTGCAAGCATACTTAAAAAAGTAGTTCGGAACAAAAGATCAGAAAGTACCTTTGTTTGCAAGATGTACAAATACTAAAGATTCCTAGAGAATTGTCTTCTGACAACCCCTTCGTAAAAGTACTGCAATTTTCTTTTTGTATTTGTGCCAAAGTATTACTCTATTTACTTTATTTAATAGAAATATGGATTAGAATAGAGTCTGTCATGGGAAAACAGTGAGCCTACTAGAGGTGGACATGTGAAGGCAAAAGCGAAAGGTCACTGGTAGCTCAGCTTACAAGCGAGCTACTGTAAGTATGTTGGGGCATACTGATCTACTAATAAGGTAAATTTAATTAATTAATGCATCATATACTTATTGAGCCCCTGCAATGTGCTCAATGCAGCAGGAATCAGTAAAGAACACCGTGTTTTCCTGGGTCTTGATTATGTAATAAGAGTTTTCCAAGTGAAATGCAGTTGGCCTGGGTAGGAATTCTATGAAGAAAGAAATGTAAGTACTGGTAAATATCTATGGAGCATTGCAGGAAACATTTGGTGGCTTGACTGAAACAGAGAGATGAAAAACTAACAGAGATACAACCAGAGAGGTGAGTGGGGTCAGCTCGCGGCAAGCGATGACTGTCACCCTAAGGAGTTTGGGGTTTATCTCCAGGGTAAAGAGAAAACTTTGAAGATTTAGAGATGAAAGTGTATAGCTTCATCAATCTACATATGATAAGAACCTCTTGACTATTGTAAAATAAATAAAAGATAGGATTGGAGTTGGAGAAACAGTTAAAAGGCAAATGTGATTATACTTGTGAAACATATTTAGGGGGATGGTCAAGATGATAGAAAGGAATGGAAGATACAGTTAGAGACTTTGGGCATAATCCTTTGAAACTGGATGGAAGGTACATGTGTAAGAAGGACAGAAAAAAAAGACATCTCTATTTTAAAGCTTGTTTATTGGAAAGATGGCCAACCAATGTCATTTTGATGATGATGTTGTTTTGATAATGGTAGACATTTTATTCATAAGCTTCTAAGTATAAACTTGTTAAATATTGCAAGGTAAAGAATGTGCTTGAATTGATTTGTGACCTTCCATTCATTCCATTTTATGTGCTGGTAAAGTGGTATAGATTGTACAAAACTTTCCTCCTTGCCAATGCTGCTTACACATTTAAAAAAATGGAATTGATGTTTGGATATTTTTCCCCTGACTTTAATTATGGTGACTTTGACTTTCTTATCTGAATCAACTGAATGTAGAATAAAACTACTTAGTACAAATTCTAAGATTTAAAAAACATAAACCAAATACTCAAAGAGTCACCAAAACTGTAACATCATAAAATTTGAAGTCAAGTTTTAATCACAAAAATTCTAGCTTTGTTAAGTAATTTTGCAATCAAATATCTAATTTCCATACTCAGAAATTGTTAACATTGCTGTTATAATCTTAATGCAGGGCATAATAAGAAAGGAAAACTTTTATGTACAATAATCAGTGGTTTCATGCAGAGATAAAAAATACAAAGAATCTTTGCAAATAATTAAACATCCTAATTCTGGATGGTCTTTGATTAATACAGTTGGGAGGCAAAGCACCTTCAGCGACTTAGATTGTGGCACTGTGATAATACTGCAGCTGATCTTTCATTGTTCTACTGAAGATAAATTACCTCCCTTCCTCTTATAATATCCGTTTAGTGCCTTATAAATTGGATCCAACTATTAACACTATTCATTTATTTCCTGTGAAGATGTTTGAAACTTTATCTGCTTGAGTGTTAAATTTAGTATCACTTTTTATTTCCGTCTCAGCTAAATATATGTTCTTCTAAAGAGCTCTATTCTAATCTTTTCCTCACTTCCCACCCCAAACATGAAAATAATACACACTCACACACTAATACAACAGATCTTTTCCTACTTTCCGTGGTAGCTTTGTAGTAAATTTATTGTATTTATTAAGTTTGAAAAAAGTATCATAAAATGAGGGGAAGATTTATCATGACTTTTAGTGAGCTTATGCCTCTGGGCTATGAACTTCACAAGCGTTTCTCAGCTCTTTTCCTCCTCCCTTTGGTGCAACAGGATGGCTAGGGTGGCTGGAGTTGGGTGTCACAGGTCAGTTAGGCTCTGATAATACCCCAGCAGGCTAGGTTCTGATTAAGTAGTTTCCCTTGAGGGCAGGCCTTGTTAAGAAATGAGTACTTTGGTATACTCACGAAAGTATAGGGGCCCTTATGCTCCTACCCCTGGAGTTTTTAACTCTCAGCCTTGTCTTCACTGAGCCTCCCGCAATTCGTCAATTATAGTTCAAGTTTTCTTACACCTGCACTGGCCCCCAGGCGGTTTTAAGCTGCTCCTGTAAGCCCTGACTTCCTGTATGTGCCTGCCTGTCTCCACAGTCTTGGGGGAAGCAGTTTGCTGTATGTCCTCATCTCCATTATGGACCCAAGAAGGCTTGTTGATTCTTCAGTCCGTTCAGCTGTATGTAATACAGAGTTGTGACTCCCAAGCTCCTTAGACGTGTGATTGGGAACCTGTCAGGACTTGTATAATTTGCGTTAGTTCGTGTGACTTCTCAGCAATACAAGTTGATAGGGAGAGAGAAATAAGCTGGGCTTCAGTGGGTATACAACTTTCAATTTAGGCAAGCGTGGGTAGGCTAGGTACAGTGTTTTACAGAGAACAGTTTTCTTGTCTTCCTTGTTAAGAAGTCATGAAATTAGCCTAATGTGAATGGGCAGGGGGCAATCTAGTCAGCCTAGTGACTCTTATACTTCTAAGATGTCATACCCAATTGCTGTGGATCCCCAGACACTGGGACTATGAGGATGGGTACAGCTCTTAACCTGCCAAAAATAAGCTAGGGTCCCAGGCTTATGCACAAATAATTGCAGTGGTTTCCATGATAATTCTATACCTAGATGGATAACCAACTGTTCAGACAGAGAAAGCGATCATTTAGAGCTTTGATTAAAATGAATATGTGTCCAGTCTTTGCAAGGTGGAACTGATTCTGTGCTTAAAATATAATAGAAAAAAAGGATATACAATACCACAAAGGACAAAAAATAAGCGGAATTGACTATAAAAGGTTAAAATTTGTGTTAGGCTTTTGTCGCTACTGTCTAAGCTTGTTCGACTTCATTAAGCTTCCTAAGACATAATGAAATGTGTTTTAAATAAGTGGGTCCAGGAGTCAGAGTAAGTGGGTTTAGATATTGGTTCTAATAATAGCAACTATGTGACTTGGGTAATGCATTTAAATTCTCTGTGCCTTTATTATCTAATCTATAAAAGGAGTTAAAATAATAACTTATTTTGTGAAAATTCACATGAGCTAAAGTAGAGCAGCACCTGTTTGGCCAATCATAAGCATTAGCCATTGCTACTATTATCTAAAGTTAACAGTGACACTGTAAGGTGAGATTTTTATAATCATTAATTTCAAACGTAGAGCCTGAGTTTCCTATTATTGAGAATACCATCAAACCCAATCAAATGGAAAATGCTCTATAACTTTGTGATTTATTCTACGCAGTAGATCATAAAATTTCTTGAGTGGGCTGGGTGAAGGATGGCAAAGGGGGGGGAAATTGGGACAACTACAATAAAATAATAATAATAATTTTTTTTTAATTTAAGGGCATCCCTAAATATATGCTTATCTCTTTAGTGTTCTAAAGACCTTTATTTTTTTAAAAGACATTATATATATATATTTTTAGAGAGAGGGGATGTGAAGGAGAAAGAGAGGGAGAGAAACATCAATATGTGATTGCTTCTCATTTGTCCCCCACTGGGGACCAGGCCCACAACCCATGCATGTGCCCTCATTGGGAATTGAGCCAGCAAACCTTTGGTTCCCAGGCCAGCACTCAACTTACAGAGGCACACCAGCAAGGGCTATTGTCCTAAAGATCTTCAGTAACAGGTCTCATTCTTCATGAAAATGGTGGGCTTCTTGCCCTAAAAATTATTGCTTTTGATATACTTTGCTAGTTCCTCATTGAAACAGTTTCTGGAGTTGATTTTTTCTTTCTGTTTTCTTGCTACTTGTTTATAATGAAATATACAGTTTAAAAGTTATTTCCTGCTCTAATTATGAGTTTCTGGCCTCTCTTTGAGTCCTTTATCTTATCTAGCAGAAAGAAATATTGAGGTCCCACAGTGCAGGAGTACTGTCTATTTTTATAGTGTTATTCTCCTGTGAGGCTGTTATTCAATTTAAAGAATAAATTGCATTCTCTGTGAAATGCTGTAAGGCAAGGTTGACCAGATGACCCAGGTTTGCAAGCCTTCTATTTTTCAAAGGTATACTTTTGATAATTGTCCTTTTGGATGAGAAATATCTTCCATGCTTCCAGTTTGCAGTAGGCCATGTTAGAAGTTTCAGTTCCAGACCATAGAAATAGGGAAATATACACAACACATAGTCAGAAATTGTAATATTTTCTCATGCTACTAAAGTTTCTCTTAAATTTTGGAGGTAAGTTGTGATTGTCCAGCTGAGAAATGATGGTCCTAGAGGAATGGATAGAATGGATTGAAGTCTATTGATTTTAGAGATATTTAACTACTTAGGAAGTGGTTTTAAAAAAACTTGGACAAAGCCAAAGGGGGGAAGGATTGAGGGTGGGAGGTGGAGGTGGGTAGGGAAAGGGAAAGTGGTGGTGGCAAAAATGGAGACCACTGTACTTGAATAACAATTAAAAAAAAAGACTTGGAGACTAATTGGATAGGGCAGAATGAGGGAAGGGGAAACACTAAAAATAATAAGATTGTTGCTGTACAAGTGCTAGCAACCCAATTCAAACTAGCATAAACCAAAAAGGAAATTGATTGATTCATGTGCAGAAAAAGTCCTGGGAATGGATCAGATGCTTCAGACATGGCTGGATTCAGAAGTTCAGATGATGTCTTTAGGAGTAAATCTCTTCAATTCTTTATCTCTGGAGAGCTCTTTCCTCATAGTGGTAAGATAGCAACTGGAAGCTCCAGGTTCACATCCTCACAGGGTAACAACTCTAGCAGAAGATAACTTCTCAATATTTTCAGGAAATATGCCAGATTTGAGATTCATTTGCTAATCCTGGATAACATGTCAAACCCTGGAACTAAAGGACAGAATCTGTCCCACCTGGAGCAAATAGACCCATGGTGCGGAAGGAAATTTGAAAAGCTATTAAAAAAAAAAAGAAAAAAAAAGAGGTAAAACTGATAGCAGATTTGGTTATGCTGCTATAATTTATTATTGTATTTACTTTTTAGAAAAATTTACTCTATTAAGGGAAAAAGACATTTTTCCATCTTTTAAGAACTAAGAAAGACTTCCAGCCAAGATGGAGGCATAGGTAGACACACTTCACCTCCTTTCATGACCACAAGAATTACAGCTAACCTAAAACAAGTAACACCCAGAACCGCTAGAATATTGAGCTGTATGGAAGTCTTGGATTTCCAAGGATTTAAAGAAGCCATATTCATTCAGACAGGTGTGAGGGGTGGAGCCACAGAGTTGGCACAGAGAGGATGCCCTGGGGTGCAGAGAGGAGGTGGCAGTGGCAGTGGAATAGGTGGTCCCACATTCATGTGTGGTGGGTAAAAATCAGGAGGGATACCTTGGTAATGAGCAACTCCTAACCCCAGGCCAGATCACACAGCCCAAGGTTTCAGCACCAGGAAGAAAAGGCCTCATAACCTCTGGCTATAAAAACCAGTCTGGATTGGGGCAGTAGAAGAAACTGCCAGTTTCTCAGGAAAGTCCATTAAAGGGCTTGCATAGATTTAGAACTTACACAAACCCTCCCACTCTGGGAATCACCACCAGCGCAACAGATAGATGGGCACAGGTGGTATGCAGGAAGTGGGTGAAGTGACTGGAAACAGGGCAAGTGCCAGGCAAACCTCCAGAAGCCAGGTAGCAGCATTGTCCCCTCTCTGACTCCTTCCCACACACAGAACCACAAAACAGTGAAGCAGGTTGTCCCGTCTGGAGGAATTTCTGAGGCTCCACCCCCATACAACTTAATGGGTACACTAAGACAGGGATTCAAAACAGCTCTACCTAATACACAGAAACAAACACAGGAAGGCTGCCATTGAGGAGACAAAGAAATATGGCCCAAATGAAGGAACAGAACAAAATCCCAGAAAAAGAACAAAATAAAATAGAGATAGTCAACCTATCAGATGCAGAGGTCAAAACACTGGTGATCACGATGCTCAGAGGACTCATCGAGTAGGGAAACACATAAGGGAAGAAATGAAGGTTACACTAAGTGAAATAAAGAAAAATCCACAGAGAAGCAACAGTGAAGGGAAGGAATTTGGTGTTCAAATCAATGATTTGGAACATAAAGAAGAAATAAATGGTCAACCAGAATAGAAAGAAGAAACAACAATCCAAAAAATTGAGGAGTGAATAAGAAGACTCTGGGATATCTCTGAATGTGTCAACATTTAACTCATAGGGGTGCCAGAAGGAAAAGAGGAAGAGCAAGAACTTGAAAACTTATTTGAAAAATAATGAAAAAAAACTTACCTAATTTAGCAAACAAAATAGACACACAAGTCCAAGAAGCACAGGGAGTCTCAAACAAGTTGGACTCAAGGAGGACCTCGCCAAGACACATCATAATTAAAATGCCAGAGGTTAAAGATAAAAAGAGAGAATCTTAGAAGCAACAAGAGAAAAACAGAGAGTTACCTACAAAGGAGTTCCCATAAGACTATCAGCTGATTTTTCAAAAGGAACTGAAGGCAAGAAGGGATTGGCAAGAAGTATTCAAAGTGATGAAAAGGAAGGACCTACAACCAAGATTAGTCTATCCAGCAAAGCTATCATTTAAAATGGTAGGGCAGATAAAGTGCTTCTCAGACAAGGTAAAGCTAAAGGAATTCATCATCACCAAGCTGTTATTACATGAAATGCTAACGGGACTTATTTAAGAAAAAGAAGCTCAAATCTATGAACATTAAAATGACAACAAATTACAACTACCAACGACTGAATCTAAAATACAAAAACAAACTAAACAAACAACCAGAACAGGCATAGAATCATAGGTTTAGAGGTCATATGGAAGGTTATCGGCTGGGAGTGGGAAGGAGGAGAATGGGGAAAAATGGTGCAGGGATTAACAAACATAATTAATAGGTACAAAATAGACAGGGGGGTGTTAAGAATAGTACAGGAAATGGAGAAACCAAAGAATTTGAATGCACAACCCATGGACATGGACTAAAGCGGGGAGGGGATTGCTGGAGGGAAGGTGGGTAACAGGCAGAAGGGGCAAAGGGGGAAAAATTGGGACAAATGTAATGGCCTAATGACTAAAATACTTAAAAATTATCCTGAAAAAAACAGAACTAAGAAATTAAATAACTGAGAAATCCGTTATATGAATTTACTAAGATTTTTACATTAAACACAGGTCTTTTCATTGCTGGTTCCAAGGGAAAATACAACTGGGAAGAACCTTCAAACATTAAAAATTTTAATAAGATTCTACCATCATTACATGCATAATTCAGGTGTGATTCAAAGATGTTACAGGCATTTTTCTTTCACGAGAAGTTATCACAATCTTCTGCAATTGCTTTTGCATCTCTCCTCTTTCTCGTATGTCACTGTCTCATCGTCCATTGAGACTCTTGGTGTTGAGTAGAAACTTGCCACAGTCTGAGAATAAAACCATGTTCAGATTTTTGGCAGTTTTCTGCCAAAACCATGTTCAGATTTTTGGCAGCATTTCATTTTCTTTCTTTTCTATATAATACATTGTTTTTATTTATATTGTGTAAAATATGTTTGAATTAAAGTTCTCAGGAAGGTCATGAACTTAACAAAATTTTCCATTTAATAAATTGTTTTCATCAATTGTTTTAATATTAAACTGCTTATGTCTCTAAGTGAGAATTGTATGTTGAAGGAAAGTATTTCAGGATACTATTTGCATTTAAATAAAGCTTGAAGTATCTGGAGTGGAAGTCAATTTTTTCAAATAAAAAATACATGCTACTGAAAAAAGAAAATTTTGCTAGTTTTTAATTTAAAAAATAATTGTCATAAACTATTTTTTTCCTCCCAAAGAGACATGGTCATATAATAAAGGGGCTAAGGAATCCTACCATTTCAGCTACTTAACCAAATTATATTGAATACATGAGCGATGTTTTGTTTGAAAATGAGAATAGTCTGATACCGGAGTTTGATTCATAATGTTAAATTTAAAAAAAAATTTTTAATGCTCAGCTAAGGGTATGTTAATGGACTTTAGAGAGAGAGGAAGGGGATGAGAGAGAGAGAGTAACATCGATTGGTTACCTCCCATGCGCACCTTGACAGGGGATCAGACCCAAAACCTATGTATGTGCCCTGGCTGGGGGTCAAACCTGCAACTGCTTGGTGTATGGGACAATGCTCCAAGCAACTGAGCCACCCAGCCAGGGCATCTTCATGTTTTGTTTTGGGATTTTTTTTTTAACTATACACAGTATTTCAAGCTTTAACACATCAGTTTCATGATAATGTAATTAACTTTCAACATAAGAGAATTTTTAGATGGTGCTGAAATGCTAATTTTATTTTAAAAAATAGGCTTATAGTGATTACTGAGTACATCTAAGTAACGTTCAATCCTTAAATAGTATAAAGCAGAAAAAGAAACTGCTTGTTTAGGTTCTATTTTTTAACTATATAAACATTGATCTTTAAATGATTTGTTTTATGAACTTTTTATTGCCAATTCCTATAGAAAACCGAATAGCTAATTTATTGCCAGTGAAGTGAAAATTAAATAAATGGACATTAATAGCAATGTTACTGAACAGTAACTGGGGTCCTGCTTCCTGCTGCCGCCCACTAGGCAAATTCCAGAGGCAAAGTTTTGGTGATGCAGGAAAGGAGTCTTTATTCAAAAGTCTCACAATTTGGAATAGCAGCTTTCTGCATGAGTTAGTCTCATGCCTATCAATTAAGGCTAAACTCTTTAACACCAGAGTTCTCCTCTCATTCCCCCTGTTAGTTTTTAGTTATCTTATTTCTATAGGGTTCGTTTACAAACTGAAACAACATAACATAAAAAACTACACAATTTTGGAAAAATGGCAGGCTTCTGCCTCACCACATGTCCTCTCTAGAACACCCAAAGAAGAATAACCCTGCCACCCTCGGCCAGGCCAGCCGGATCCTCGGCTGTGCCGGGAGTTCCTTCCCACCCAAAATACTGTCCATTGGGAAATGCAGGCAGCTGCAGCCCGATCACCCAGGCATCCTTGAGGAAGAGGGCCAGAGAGCCAGGCGGAGAGCCAGAGCCAGCCAGTCCAAGAGCCCAGGAGCCTGAGAGCCCAAAAACCCTTCTTTTATTTCAAATCTTCTAGCCCATAATTCCATGCACCCTGGAGGCATTCAGCTTCTCAGCCAATCCCATCCTAGACTGTTTACCATTTCCTGGCACAACCCCGTCCTATGGCCCCTGTGTACTCCTCCCCAGTGATCCGATCAGGCCTCTCTGTATCAGCAGTAGATGCGTAAAACTTTTACCGACGAAGATTCACTCAGCCTTCATCAGATAGAAATACATCTCAATTAGCCTTAATTTTGAAGTGGCGAAAGAATCACAAGACCAAAAGAGCAAAATGCCTGGGAAGTAAAATTACAAACTTTTCAACAAAAGTATTAACTTCCTGTTTTTCAGTTTCAGCAAAGAGGGAGTATCACAATATTTAGTTTTTAGAAGAGGCTAGTAATATAAAATACCGACCCGGATTCTCATATTCTCATTCTACAAAACTCTGTGGGAGAATTATACTCCACTGGCAAAATTCAGTCTGTAGAAGCATAATCACAATTATTAGCTGCTTTTCTCCTAACTAAATTAATTCCCTGATTATTTAAATAGAAAAAGGGGTGTTGTTTTTTTTTTTTAACTATTCAACAGCAAAGTAGACTAAAGACCACTTCTGCTCCCTTCACATGATTAGTTGATAAAATCTTTCCCTTACTCTGTAGTTGCTTTTACTATGCTCATTTCATTTCTGAAAATGAAATTCCCATGGACTGGCAGAGGCCAATAATCTAGCTCAATGAGATTGTAAATTGAGATTTAGTGTGGCATCTCTGCCCTCTGTAACAGTTTTATAACCAGAGATGCTAAACCAGAGTCATTTCTGCTCTTTTTGAGAAACAAAGATACTAGATTATTGGATTCCAATTTTGTAAAATTAGAAGCAGCAAGCTTAATTTTCAAAGCCCCACATTTTAAACCACTCAATAACACTGGAAATTTCTTCTTTCACACTTTTACTTGGTTGTTATAAATTCTGTTTGAGCAGTGATTTTGTTGATTTGAGCAAGTACAAAGAATATAGTGTTGGTAATTAGATTTGGTTCAAATCCAAGTTTTGCCACTAGCTGACCTTTCAACGTTCTTGAGTACACTTAACTTCCTTGAGCTTAATTGTCTTCATTAGTAGAATAAGGAGGTTGAGTAAAAGGATCTTTTTTGGCTTCAACCTCCTGGGCTTGCTATACCTGTTGTGATTTGCTCCAATACTGAGGATACCTGTTTTGAAAGATTTTGAAGTTTCTGCGGAAAACTTATATTTATTATTGTGTATTTTGCATTCACTTTCTGATTATTGTGCACTTATAATATATACAAAATTCACATTTTTTATAGAGTTGAAGAAGAAGAAATCTGATTGTATAATTTATTTAACAAGTATGTTAAATTAAATTCATTTAACAACTATCTTAGGATACATCATTAAACAGCATAGGCAAAGATCACAGCTTATACGGGGTCTGGCACAAATAACACCCCTATTTTATTACAAAATCATAAGCATGTAATTCTGTAACATAATAATATCATACTCAAACACACAGCATGACATTTTAGGTGATGTGTTCAAACTAAAATTGTAAATGATTACACCCACATTATTACAACCACACTCAAGCAAGCCTTACTTCTGCTGGACCTTGTATTTTAGTAAAGAGAGAGAGAGACAAGAAACAAAGAAAGCCCATGATTTATAAGGAAAAAAAAAGGATATATAATATTATGTTAGAAGTTCATACATGTTATAGAAAAATAGAACAAGTAGGGGGATTGTGGTGGATTGCTTTATTAAAGGGGGGGGGGATAGGAGGAAGTAGGGCTCATCAAGGAGAGGTTAGAACAAAAACTTGAAAGAAGTGAAGGAGTCAGTCAAGCCAATATCTGGAAAAGAGCTGTTCTAGCAGAAGGAGTATCAAAGTTAAGATTCTAATGCAGGAATGGGTCTATCGTGTTAATAGAACTGCAAGGAAATCAGTCGCTGGGTGCTGTTGTATGAGCGAAAGGAAGAGTAATAAAAAGTTAAAAGTGTGAATGATTGATTTTATTAACGACCCCAATATTTTATGTCTTCCTATTTCCATACCCTTTTATAGTGCTCCTCAATAGTGACTCTGGGTTTGACCATGTGACTTCCTTTGGGCAATAGTATGGCAGCAGACTTGATTCAAGGGAGCTAGTAGAAAGCCTTTTTACTTTCTCTTGGAAACCTGCCGTTGTGGTCGTGGAAAAAGCCCAGGCTAACCTAGGGAGGATGGAAGACCACATGGAACAGAAATGAGCTGTTTGCCTGAGACCACCCACCCTGGAGCAGACAGCTCCCTGGACACTGACAGTGAACACTGGACAAGTTACCCTCATACTGTCTTTAAACAATACTTGATTCATTCTCAAGTGTTTTAAAATATACCTGGAAAAGAGAACCTATATGCTTACAATGCACCTAGAGCTTCTTTGTAACAGCCTTTTTTTATTGTTTGTTATTTTGGACTCTTCACATATATATTATCCTCATTTTGTGTTCTCTTTAGCCAGAATCTCATTATTGCTTCATTTTTGTAATAACACTTAATTTAGGTATTTTCCATATATTGACCCTGCTAACATAGACTATAATATCTTTTATATGATAGAAACCAACAAGGGAACTTTTCTTTAATTCCCTTTTAACACTCTATGGTAGGTAGCAGGGGGGAATGCATTTATAGACAATTTTGAGGCAAAATAGTGGAGCTAACAACTAACCTATTTCTACCTATGTGCAGTCTTTTTATTTTACTGGAGATGAGAGTCATGGTTTTTTGAAAAGAAAAGAAAAGTCACTATTCTGCTTTTAGCTGTATTCATATATTGCATTTCTGTATTTTTTGTTGTATTGCAAAAAGTTCACATCATAAACAATGTTGTGATTAAAAAAGACAGTGTGAGGTGGTTTGTTTAGTAGTGGTAACTAGCTGATCCAAGAAGTGATGTCAGTGTGATAATGGAAATTGGAGTGAACTGTATGGGATCCTGCTAGGATTGTAAAAATTTTTGCTTTTACTCTGAGTAAAATGAGCAATTATGACATATTGGACAACTGGCAAAATCCCCATATTGGTTCTTTGATCTGTGGAATGAGGGCCGTTACGATGGAAAAGACAAGTGAAGCCACTAGAACCACCTCTATTTAGGGAAATAATAAACCAAAAGCAATTCTTTATTCCTGAAAGTATTTCAGAGATTATTGCCACCCCAAAGACTTGAAAGATGCAAAGGTGGTGATTCCCACCATCTCTCTACTCAACTTGCCTATTTGGCCTGTGCAAAAAACAGATTGACCTTAGAGAATGGCAAGTTATTGTAAAGTTAACCAGGTGATAACTCCAGTTGCAGTTACTGTACCAGATGTGGCTTCTTTGCCTGGACAAATTAATGCATCCTCTATTACCTTGTATATAGCTATTCATCTGGCAAATAATTTATTTTTTCATCCCTGTTAGTAAATACCCCCAGAAGTAGTTGGCTTTCATCTGGTAAAACCAACAGTACACATTCATTGCCCTACCTTAGGGATATCAACTCTTCAGCCCTGTAATTTATTATAATTTAGTTCATGGAAATCTTGATTACATTTCCCTTTGTCTTCCACATGATATTACACTTGTGCATTATGTTGATGCCATTATGCTGATTGGACCTAGTGAGAAAAAAGTAAGAACTATGTTAGGCACATTGGTAAAACGTTTGTGTGTCAGAGAGTGAGAAATAAATCCAACAAAAAATTTAGTGACCTTCTGTATTAGTGAAATCTCTAGGGATTGAGTGGTGTGGGCCATATCACATTAGAAGGATACTTTGTTACATTTGACCCTTCCAACAACTGAGAGAGAGAGATGTCATGTGTAGTGGGCCTGTTTGCATTTGGAGGCAAAATATTCTTCATTTGGGTGACTTACTCCAGTCTATTTACAAAGTTACCAAAAAGTTGGTTGTTACGACTGGGACCTAGAACAAGAGAAGGCTCTACAGCAGGTCCAGTCTCTCACGCTAGCTGCTTTGCCACTTGGACCGTATTATCCAGTAGATCCAATGATGCTTGAAATTTCTGTACCAGATAAAGATTTGGTTTGAAGCCACTCACAGGACCTACAGATTAATAATAGCTTAGAACCTTCAGATGTTGGAGCAAAACCCTACAACTTCTATGGATAAGTACTCTCCTTTTCAGAAAAAGCTTTTTGTTTGCTATTGATTGGACCTTAGGAGAGGCTAATCACTAGCCACGAACCACTAAATAAGCCGGCAACCTGAGAGGCCAATCATGAACTGGGTGTTGTCTGCACCACCAAGCCATAAGCACAGTAACACTCCATCATCAAATGCAAGTAGTGCATGTGGGATTGCACTCAAGCATGCTCTGAAGGCATAGATGCCGTGAAGAAGTGGCCCAAATTCCCATGGTCCCCACTCCTGTTGTATTATCTTATGTCTTCCAGCCTTCACCTGTGGTGTCATGGGGAGTTCTGTATGATCAGTTGAAAGAAAAGAGAAAACCTGGGTTACAGATGGGTCTATATAGTAGGAAGGCACAGTCAGGACATGGATAGTTGCAGTACTGTAGCGTGTTTCTAGGACACCCTTGAAGGATGGTGGTGAGGGAGAAATCCTCCCAGTGGGCAGAATTTTCAGCAGTCCCTCTGCTTATTAATTTTTCTTGGAAATAGCAATGGCCAGCTATATGATTGTATAGCAGTAAATAGGGTGTGGTCAATGGTTTGGCTAAAAGGTTAGGGACTTGGAAGGAAAATGAAAGATTAATGAAAAGGAGATCAGGGAAGAGGTAAAGGACTGTGGATAAGCCTCTCTGAATGGGTGAGAAATGTAAAGGTATTTGTATTCTGTGTTGTTGTTCACAAAAGAATGATCTCAGCAGAGGGGGATTTTAATAATCAAGTGGGTAAGATGACCAGTTCTGTGGATACAAGTCAGCTTCTAACCACCTCTCTCAGTGCCCCAAGAGGGACATTGTGGCAGGTGTCAACCCCAAGAATCAAAGTGCCTGTTAAGGAAAACTCCTGGTGGCTAATTGGTCTCAAATCTATAAACAGGGTCTAATAGTCATTGCTAAATAGGAGATTCACACTGTCGGCGCTTGCGGGAAAAGCTCCATTGAGCTGCTAACCTCCTTCCTGCACTGTAATCCTGCCGTCTGAGTCGACCCTTACAGAGGAGATCCTGGAATCATATTTCAACCAATAAGACCTCATGAGACCTTCACTGTCCAATTAGAGCTGCACAGCTATATCCTCATTTGCATCTTCAATGATTAATCAGAGTGGCTCAATTCTAACCAATCAGGGCAGTTCCTTTTGGACTAATTCACCTGTGAGGGTTTAGATTCCTCATTTGTATAAGGACAGAAAAACAGAGACCAGGGACAGGGACTTGGTATTATAAGTCAGCTCCTTTCTGGCTTGGGGAGTGACCTTTCCGTGTTCACAGAAGAGTCCATTTACCTGTGGGAACTTTAACACTGAAGCTGTCTCAGCAGAGCGAGGCAGAGTGTTCCGAAGCTGTCTGTCCAGAGAAGGACTGAACTACCACACCAGGGCAGAGTGGAGCTGTTTTGCCAGTGTGGAGTGGATTGGAGCCTTGCCCCAGAGTCACCTCATTGCCATGCTGTTCTTCAGCCATGCTGTATCATAATTGAGTTGTAACACTACTGAGCTGTTCTACAGTTGTGCTGTATCACAGTTGAGCTGTTTTCACTGAATAAAGTCTCTCCCTTTACTGTACCCTGAAATAGGGACTCCTGTTGGCATTGATTGGCAGTGACAACCTTCAGTTGACACAGAGATAAAGATTATCAACCCACCTACAGCCACTGATGAGTGTGCAGCCAGCAGCAGAGACCAACATTAGTTTTGGATATGGCGGTATTTCCTGGAGTGATCAGCCAGCTTCATGGGGCAAGTTGATTACTTTGGATCACTTCTGTCATGGAAGGGTCAACATTTTGTTCTTACTGGAATAGGCACTTACTCTGGATGCGGGTTTGCGTTTCTTACATGGAACACTTCTGCCAAAACTACTGTTTGTGGACTCAGTGCTTTGTCCACTTTCATGGTTCTACATGACTGTGACCAAGGAACCTATTTCACAGCAAATGACATACATTAATGGGTTCATGCTCATGACAGTCACTGGGCTTACCATGATCCAGCCATCTTGAATCATCTGGCTTGATGGAATGGTGCAATGGACTTTTGAAAGATTCAGTTACAGTGACAGCTAGGTGACATTTTTTCTGTTTCTTTGGCAAATCGTGGCTAATATAACTAGCAGTGTCTGCCAGAGTAGACTTCAGCAGTGTTTGGATTTTTTTTTAACATTATACTTTTACATTTTACATTTATAATTGAAAATTTATTTTTGATTATAATGCACTTAAAAGAAAAGACAATTTATGTGGGAAAATGTCATTATTGTACAGATGAAGAAGTTTAGACTCTTGTGTGGCTAAGTGATTTTCTAAAGATGACATAAACATTAAAATCAGGTCCAGAACTGATACTCATAAACTAGGGCTACAAATATCACAGTGTCTTTCCAAGGGGCAGTATTTACTTACATATATTAGATTTGACTTGATCAAGATCATTGCTTATCCACAAGGTGAACAAAACTGTATCTAAATAAAAAATTGTTTGAAAATTGATTGAGATGTATATTTGAAACATTTTAAACAGTGCATGATTGCATCATGTAGTTAATAACTGATAGTGTTATTTTTTATTTAAAAGAAACAGTTTCTGTGTATTAGATCCATCCCTTTTATTAAGAAATCATCTTTATTTTACCAAAAGTTATATTTTATAATGAAATTCATGGTTTGAAAATCTTTTCCTTTCAAGAGATTTTAAAATGATTATATTGAATTGATAGATATTTTAACATAAAATCTAGGTCATTGCAGACTTTAGTTATGTAATCTTCCCTGATATAAGATATTACCTGGTCCCCTGAATTTAGGATGGGTCAGGTGGAGAGTATAGTGATGAAAAATGCGAAGTATAAATTCATGCTCTTATAGGTCTAAGGATACCTTTAGTTTAAAAAAAACAAACCCTCCGATATTAATATTTAGAAAGTAGTTAGGAAATTTCATCAATCTAGAAAGTAGATTTCATCTGTAACTTCCCCAAATACCCCTTTGGAAAATGATTGATTGATATTTGGCAGACATCTGTTATCGTGTGACAGTTTTGTTACAGTATTTTTAGCTTCAGCATGAGGGGAAAAAAATTCAAAGTATGCACTCGTGTAACTATTCCCAAAGGTAATGAGAGGATTAAATACAATCAATTTTCTGGAGTCAGTCATAAATATAGGATTGAACATATGTTGAAACAGACTATAATGTTTCAGAGAATGAAGAATGAGCTAAAGATATTTTTACTTAATTTTCTTTTTCTATTTAGGAGCAAAAACGCATTTGGAGAGTGCTAAAAGTTGAAAATTTCGATTCAGTAGTCACCAATATCACAGAAATTTTGGCTACTGAAGTCCAATTCAGATATGTCACATGTATAGGATGATAATATCTTTATTAAAAATCATAGTTCCAGAAGACATTAGAGATGCTAAAAACAACTTTATATAATTTTTGATAAACCTTTTCATTTAAACGTTATGCTAGTTGGTAGTTTTAGCACCAGTTTCCAGAACAAAATATAATTCCAGCTATATGTCTGAATTCTAACACTATCTGGTCCCTTTTACCTGTTAGCAGCATTTGATATAGTGGGTCTCCTTCTAAGTTTCCTTTTAACATTTTACTTCCAGGCACTGCCCTTGATTAGCTTTCTTCCCAACTCACTGGCTGCTTATTCTCAGTTACCTCTCTGTTTGTTCCTTCTCTTTTATTTGACCCATTAACACTGGCATGTCCCAGAGCTTAGTTTAGGGACTTTTCTTTTTTAGCCACAGATCCCTGGTGATCTCATCCAGTCTCAAAACTTTAAAGACTATCTATATACAGATGAGTACCAAATTTTAAAAAATCTCTTGGCCAGATTGTGCTCCAGGACACTGGTTTCCTTGATGTTATGTGAACCTGCCGGACATGTTCTTACTTTAAGGTTTTTGCTCTATATGTTCTGAACGTTCTACCAGATAGTGGTTTGGCTAAACTCACCACCTTGTCTAATTATCACTGGTTCAATGAGGTTTGTCCTGACTATCATAGTTAATATTAAATTCTGACCTGCCCAGGCCCACACCTTCCCTACTGCTCCCCACCTCCAAACTGGACCTTCTGACTTCCTTTACCATGCTCGATTATTTTAATTTTTTTCGTAGAACTACACACTTTTGATGCTTTCCTCAACTAGACTGTAAGTCCCCTAGGAATCTGTTCTTTGTCACTGATATAGCTAAGCACTTTAACAGTGTTTGGCACTTTGTAGACATTTGAAACAATTTTTGAATTAATTAATAAACAAATAAATAATAAACAAATAAATATGAGGAAATCTATACATTCTGGGAAAAACCTCATCTGCAGGCAAGCAAGGCTAAGTAGACAGAGTGAGTTTGAAGGGGACAGTAGTTTGAAAGAAAAGAAAGATTTCTCTTTGCAATCTAGCTCATCCAGTTTACTTTATATTATCTCTCACAAATTTAACATTTCAATAAAAAAAAAATGTTTAACATTTTGAGGTTGACTATTATAGATAACAAAATTATGGGATTGATGTAGTGAAACAATAGGACAGCAGAGAACTAACGCATGCATTGCTGTGATCTGAGGAGTGACCAGAACTCCAAAGCTGAGAGGACTTCAAAGATAACTTCAAAGCACCTGAGTTTTAAAACTAGGGATGATGTCTGGCGTGATCTGGCAGGTTTTGAAAGGATACCATTCTGTCTGAGTTATGATAAAACTTAATAAAGATTTATGTGTTTCTTGAATGTAATGATTTGTATATTTCCTTCATCTTTCCCTTCAATTGCTGTTATAAGTCCCAGCTGTTTTTGTATGCATTTTTAAAGCATTGCGTGCTATATATTTTCCTGGTAGAGACTGTTTGGATTATTTCAATTCGCAAAATGTATTTGTATTTTGAAAACTGCACAACAGAAAGGGAATCCTTAGAACATAGGAAAAAAATACAAAACCCCCAACAATTCATAGCATATATTGTTAGTATCTTTAAGCCTGAAAAAGCACAGGTCAATGTTTAACATAGCTATCTGAATATTACTGTTATATATTAATATGTTTAACTGACTGAAGTGAAACTAGAAATTAAAAAGAGATGAGAGAATTGAATCAAAAACAGCATCAATTTTGGAGGACCAGAGGGGAAAAACCTAAAACAGGCAAACATTGACAACTATATATATATATATTTTTTTAATGTTGAAATGTTTGTATTATTCCTTAGAGAATTGGATATAATATGTATGTCAAGAATAAAATTTCCAAAGACACCCTTTGGGTTAGCCTAAAGCAAATTGTTTGGTTAAAAATTTTTTTAATGATTAAACATTTCTGGTGCATGTTAAAATGTCTGCTTTTGATGGAAATAAATGGATTTAATTTATTGTTACTTATACTGAAGTGCAATAATAAGTTATTTTTAAGCCGTTGTAAAGCAATATTAAGCATTCAGCATGACTGCTAATTTTTGAAAAGTTGTGCTCGGAGTGTGACATCACTCAAAAGTGATGTACATAGCCGGGGCAGGAGCCAACGTCCTGTGTGCCATTTTCCTGGCTTTGATTATTTTCTGCTCATAGTGTCACCATGAAATTATTGGGAGAAATCAAGTTGGTGTAAGATTGTTTCCATGGGGAAAAAATGGGATCCTTGGAAAAATACCGTTATAAAAAGTAAAATTATTAATGTTTACTCAAAATTGTCTTTTCTGACAAAACAAAATAGTATATTTTCTGCTTTAAATGGAGTTTTAATTTCTTTGTTTTAATTATGCTTAAATGTAACCACCTGTAAAATGTGAATGTGTATGAAGTCCACTTAAAATCATTATCAAAAATGTCCAGTGTTTCCAAAAAGATTTTATTTATCTATTTTAGAGAGAGAGAGGAAGGGAGGCAGAAGGAGGGAGAGAAACATTGATGTGAGAGAGAAATATCGTACGCACCCTGATCAGGAACCGAACTAGCAACCCAGACATGTGCCTTGACTAGTACTTGAATTGGCGACCTTTTCCCAGGACAATGCCCAACAAACTGAGCCGCACTAGTCAGGGTCCAGTTTTTAATAAAATGCCTAAAATATGCCAAAGCAGAAAATCAACTTTAATTGATTTAAAAACAATATAAAATTATATGTAATAAGACAGTTACATTTTCATCTTATTATTTAATCTTTGTAATATTTTTATTTTCAAAAACATAATGTCACAATAATAAGAAAAATACTAAGTTTTCCCATATTAAAAATACAAAGTATTACAAGATACTTCCAGTGTGAAAAAACTAAGACTGCAGCGTGCTGTCTAAAGTGATTTATGATCTTCCAATGCTTATAGTAATGTCAAGTTTCAATGTTGAATCACACTATTATAACGTGTCAAACTATTTTAAAAGTACTCTAACAGTTGACTACACCTGTTTCCACTTTGCAAATCCTTTCAAGTTCATGGCACTTTGATCGAAGGGAAATATTTAACTTATGTCTTTCCTTTTCAATCTAAAAATTGAAAAAAAATTTATTGTATTTTGTATGATATATTAACATTAGTGAATAATAAATTGTTAAGATTAGCAATTTTCTTTTATTTGATCATTTGTAAGGGGATTTTTTTACATAGTTTCATTTAAGTTATTTTAAAGGAAGTAAGTAGGCCAAAGTGTGGTAAAATCTTACTAAATTATATTACCATATCCCAATGAAAAAAGCCTTTTAACACTTAATCAAAATATTTTGGGTATGCATTTCTAAATTTGATACACACACACGTGCATATATACATTCTCTATTTAAATATTTAATAGCATCTTATGGTTAAGTCCAAAGTAAGACATATTCATCATGTAGTTATTATTTGACATTTATGCCAGACTTCTTATTTTTGGCAGCTTGAAGGAGAACGTGGTTCTTGACACTTTTATATGGCCTAATTGTCATTGGAAATTACCATTTCTCTGTTTGGCCATGCCTGATAGGCTGAAATCATGGAGATAAAATAAAGCCATCTTACTATTATTTCCCTCGTTCTTGGTACATGCATTTAATTAATTCAAGATTACATAAATAAGTATCCGGAGAAACACATTTAAACTGTGAAAATAAAAATGACAAAATAACTTTTCATAATAAGAGATTGTGAAGCTTTCTGCAAAGAAAACACTCATAAAGTGCTACCGATAAACTTAACAATTTTTACTTAGTAGAATTTCAGTTTTTTCCTTATGGCTTAGATTTTATGGGTCTTGATTCTATAACATTTCAGACACTCTCTAGTTTTGTGAGGCACTATGAGAAATTCTTTTTCAGTCCACTGTTGAATTTCAATAAAGGGCTTAACAGTGTCTTAATCTAAATAAGTTATAAATTAAATATGAAAGAATCAGGTGCAGCCAAGAAATTCTCCTCAACAGAAATATCATTGTAATTACAAGGGAAGAGTCAGATAAGAAATTTCAAAATATGTTATTAAAATGCTCAAGGAGGAATTTTCAGGATATAATGCCATGTGCTATTTGGGTGAATTCTTAAAGCTGTGGAGTGCCTTAAAAAAAAAAAAAAAGAAAACACTTATGTCTTCCATAGCCCAATTTTAAAAAAACATGCATGAGAGAAGGAATCAATCATATTTCTTACTGAAAAGAGCATCATTTTTAAGGGAAACCTCAATATTCCCATGATAGATTATTCAGATACTCATCAAGAATGGGTTTCACATTAGTCCTTGATGAGCTGTGTTTTTTGTCACAGAGAAGTTAAGCTCTGAATAAAATCTGGAGATGCCAGAAGAATTGTACAGACTTTATAAAGCCAAATACTGAGCAAAATGAGAGGATGTAAAAATATGTTTTCTTTTTTATGGAAACTGAGTCAACCTTTAAAACTGTGGAGTACTTTCCAAAGAGAGGTAGATTTACAACTCTACAGGGTGGGGCTGGTAAGAAATCAACAATAGTTAGCAAAAGAAAGAAAAGATACAATGTTCCCAACATTGACAATGTTTTCTCTAGCATGGTGAGCAGCAAACTGGATAATGGTATTTCTGAGGTTTGAAGATCTGTGGGAGATATTTAATATTTTGCCATGTTTTGGTAATCTCAAGATTTTCATTCAAATTCATGATCCTGTTTGCTTCATCTTCATTTTCTTGGGTGGGATCAGCATCATACTCAAATCACTTTCTCTGTTTAAATTCTTCGTGGCACTATAGCACCAAGTGTGTTGATGATCTGGAGTAATGTTTATTTAAGACACCAAGTGGTAGTTCTACTTTTTATTTTTCCTTCTAATTATCTTGAATTGAAGTGGGTTTCTTGACTTTCACAAATGACATATTTCACTAAGCGTTTCATCTGAATCACCCTCTTGGTGATCAAGAAACTATCCCAATATACACTCTAATTTATTATAATACTCAAAAGGGAATGTGTTGATGGTTGAAAAAATAAAAGTAACCACAGTATCAAAGTCAGAGTCAAGGTAAAGAAGATAAACACTTAAAAATAGCTACTGCGAGGTGGTTACCACTGAGATAGAAAACTAGGCTCTAGAATGAAGAGATGAGATCAATTTTTCTCTCCCAGGAATGGCTGAGTACTTGGATATGGCTTGTGCTCAAGAATACCTAAGGAAAGGATTTATTAGGAAAACTACTTTTGCCATATTTTGTCTTTCAAATCCTGTTTCATTTTCAAGGAACCCAAAACAGTATATTCACCCCCTTGCTCTTTATCTTTATCATGGCTTTCATTCTGATTTTCGTGTCATATTGTCATGTCTTATTGGATGATCAATCAAATAGTCAGGCTAAATACCACAACTTGTCTGTTCTTTCTTTGGCTATGATGAAGATAAATGGTATAACTAAAGAGAAGAAAAATAAAACTATTTTCAAGAAATCATTTAGTAGCATGGAATTTAGCTTACAATATAATAGAGGATGCTACAGACTGCTCATTTTTAAATTTAATTTCTTTACTCAATTGCATTTTTGTCGGCCTTGTTTGGCTAACTGTATTTGATATGTACATAATACAGTTGTATGTTTTAAAGATATGTTGTAATTTAATTTATTCACTGCTTCCAAAGAGTATTTCTATGAAAAAAACTTCAAGTAAAGGTTTTTTAAAATTTACAATGATAATTTTTAAAGTAAAATAGAGTATTCATAATTTTTCCTGACCTGTTAGCCATTATTCAAGATATTAAAACATTATCTTATTTCATTTGATAATCTTCATGCCATTGGCAATTCCAACTGTGCATTCCAACTGCAGACTACAAACTAGTTACTTATTAACACATTTTCCCCCTCGTCTCGTTTTTTTTGATAAACTGTCTAATTCATGAGTTTTATGACTTGGTCTTTTGGAGTCAGCCTTCCTATTTTGTCTTTTCCTGGAATTCAAATCTATGATGCCTTTGTATGTTATTTCTTTGACTTTGTCGAGCCATGAATTTATGCTTGAAATCCTTAATTATATAATGTACCACTAGGCCTAAGGGTGACTTTCCATCCTGGATAACATACCAAAGGGTATCTGCCAGTACTATTCAGTCATGTACACTGTTTCAGAACCTGCACTGCACTTGGCTCTTTGCCAAAACACTTTTCATAGCTACTTATCTGTTGTAGTTCCTGATCTATGGTGAAAAGTTAAACATCTCTAATTTACCAAATGAAACCCTGAAAGCCAAACTGATAAACTGCTACACATTTTGGATAAGGTATTTTCTTTACACAAGTATTGTGAAAATGCATATATTTAGCCATAGAAACAAGAATAATGCCAGATATTTCTGGTGCAGGGTAAAGCTGAGGGGGACATACTTGGGGGCTTATATGAGTTTTGGGAACTTTGAAGATGTGTTTCATGGGTGGGCTTTAATGGAATATTTCTTTGTCACTGTCTGTGGGATCATTTACGACAATCTTCATTATTTATGGTAAATATCGTGTTGGCTGGTTGTTTTGCAGTTTTCTTTTGTGAAAAACATGGATCTTTAACTTTAGTGAGTATATATTTTTGGAGGATAAAGAATGGCAATGATAGATATCATCCATATGATGTTTATTATTGAACTAAATTAAAAAAAATTAATACTACTAAGCACCTACTGTGTGCAAGATAATATGCTTGTGCCACGTGAGTCTAAATGATTGTACTAATTTTATGAGCAGAAAGTTTTCACAATGTACCTGAAAGATACAGACTTTCTACCAAACCCTCCTGGACTATATTTTTCAAACTAATAGAGACGTGGGATGGAGAACACATGGCTTTCTAGGTATGAGAGCCAGTTTGGAAGAGGCATTTTTTAGGTAAAAATGTTGAAATTTCTGGAATATTTTAATGCTTGTTGAAAATACTTGAAATCTTGTACATATGGTAAGCATCATGCCTACCCAAGTATTTTTCCTTTCCACCCTGGCCCTTTGTAATTTCCAAAATGTGTGGGGTTAAGAAGGGAATTATATAGGCATCTGGAACCTGCTTTTCCTTAATATGGAACAAAAGGTGTGAAATAAGGAACACTTCTGCATGCTGGTGTGTTTACAAATCACTCTGGGTTTTCCCCAGGATTCAGTCACAGCGTGACTGAAGGGCGATGATGTTTACAAATTAGGCTTAAGGCCGACGCATCTTCAGGAAAACAGCCCAGCAGCTCTGCCTTGCTAATGAGCTCTAGGAATCAGAGACAGGCAGATACAAATGGAAGTAAGGACGAGAGCAGATGGGCAGAGTGGAAGAATGAATGCCGACTCACACTTCAGGGCACAAGCCCCCAGCACTCGTCAGTGGCAGGTTCTTTTAACACCTTGTTTGCGCCAAAGACATCCGTTGCATCAGATTTTTTTCCAAGGGAAGTTTCCCTAGATAAGATGCTCTGCCTTTAGCCAAAAGCTGATTCATGTTCTTAAAACTGAAGGAGCATCTGCTGGAAGTTCTATTGCTGTTTCAAAGCTGATAAATAGAATATGTATTAAAACAATTGTGTGTGTGAGTGGAAATATTTATTTATTTATTTATTTAAAACAAATCTCTTGACTTTCTTCAGAATAGGATTACTAAGATTCTACCTAGCCAAACTGTTAAATCCTACTTACACGAATCAGTTATGTCACAATAAAATAACAAACCAACTTAAAATAACAAGCATTTAGAGGAAATTCTGCCTCTACATATCACATATATTTCTATCAACAATTTATTTAAAAAAAAACAATTAATTTCTACCTTAAAAAATTTGAAATGTCCATAAATATTATATTAGGATGTCCCTTTGCTCATAATTATTATTTAATCCTATATTTCAAGCAGCTGCTGAGTTATTTTATTGATCTTTTAGTTTTCTACCTAAACAGCTAATGTGGATGACTTCATTAATTTAAAAACCATGATTGCTTAAAGTAAAATAATGATGCCTATTTTATATTGTGGGAACACTTAAAAAATCCTATATAAAACTTGCTTACACTAATGTCTGCACTGCACAAAATGTAATAATAACTGAATACAGTATTTGGATATTCTATACAACATACTCTCTTTAGGATATAATGTTAATAATATTCTATACAATATACTCTCTTTAGGATACAATGTTAATAACTCACACACTGTATAGTCAAATTTATATAATTCCATTTAGACAGGCATCTTGATTGTAAATTCAGCCTTTCAACTCGCCTTCCGTGTGTAACATTCTTACATATCACATTGTAAACTAAAGACTAATGATCCTGTTGGGAAGCATTGGTATGAGCAATTCTCGAAAAAGTCGAAAAAAACATAGCTGTCTTTTTTTTCTTTTTTTTTTAATCCTTTCTCCTTTGGGAATGTCAAGCTATTACAGAGTTGTCTCAGCTGCTACCTGGCATTCAAACCAGATCCTTGAGCTGCCAGACATTTCTCAGTCCCGCTCTCTTCCATTTTCCCAAGTAGTTTACATTTACAGCGCTGCGCCCATGAGCTGCGTTCTCAGGGGAACATCCTACTGTCGACCGCGGGAACAGCCTTGGCTCAGTTGGGGCCTCTCTGTGGAGGCTGCAACACACTCAGAAGTGGACATGCATCCAGCCATCTAACGCAGTGGACTTCTCAAAGGCCATTTTATATTCCAAATTCATTCCTCTAAGGCCTTCCTTTAGGACAGAAATATTCCAAATTTACAATTCAGCAACTTCAAAGGCCCGCACAGTTTTTTGCATTATATGTATGTGGCAATAAATTGTTTTCCCTAACATAAATGATGAAATGTCCATTTTAGTATTTAAATGTTTTGCAGAAGCTTCAAATCCATAGGTATAAATAGTGATGGCATGCTTTTTTTCATTTAAAAGAACTGTGTGTGTGTAAACACCAATGTCTGAGGCAGAAAACCAAGTTTAAAAACCTGCTATGTTGTGTTGAATGTTAATGTGACAAGAACCTTGTTTGAGATCTGTATTAACAGATATTTTGTGAGAAGGCAACGTTAATGTGCCCCTGGAGCTACTATTTAAATGACTTTGCTTTATGATCTTTTAATGTGGGACCCTTCAGCTTGGAAATGAGGTGGATTTTCCATCCTCTGACTCAAATCTGCTCAGCGGGGTAGCTTCCCCGCTATCCTCTGAGCAGCTGTTAGCAGCAGCAGAAAAAGCGTGCTGCAGTAAAACTGATGGCTTCAACCCACACTGTTCGACAGCCCTCCGCAGCTCCGCTTTTTGTTGGGTCTCTTTGCACCTGCTTGCCAAAATGCCAGATCTTACTTATCTCCAACTGGTCTAAATGTAAATTCCAAAAGGAGAATGGCTGTCCCTGCCGGGAAAAACCATACAGTGCTTCTGTGAGAATTGCGAGGAATGGAGTGCCTGTTATTGCTGAGGTCTTCATGAAGATAACAGGAAAGGTCTGCCAAGGCAGGGGTTTTATTGTGATTAAGATCTTAGTTCTAAATCAAGACATGGCAGCCAGTATCCCTAAATCATTCCTCTGTAGACACTGGGGAGAAGGACAGAATGCATTAAGTGAATTTCCAGCAATATTGAGGTTACAAATTCCCCTGGCCTTCCTGGAAGCCTCAAAGGCGGATAAGTAACACCTTCTTGATATTTCCTTTCAGATTCCTGAGGATCAGTTGTCAACCCTTTGAAATGTCCCTTTCAGTATAAGACAGGAGCTGCTATTGTCATAATTTGGTAACACAAAGGAAGTAGTTCAGCCTTAAGCGTCAAGAGTGATCGGTGTGATGGTGAAATTGTTCATCTTAATTTTAAAATGCCACAACGCTTCATAGTAGCAATTAATAACTGTCACCATACCGCTATACATGAGATTCTTTTTGTGCTTTTTTCCAGTTTAATGACAAAATAATATTCAAATCAACTTTCAGGCAACTTTTCCTGAAGAAATACTCTGAATTATTAATTCTTATCATAAGGCAGTTTGTGTGTGCTGTATCATGCTTGAAGATACGTAAGGTGATTTTGCACAAATACGTCTTTTTCTTTTTTTTGTTTGGATCATAACTTAGAATTTTATAACATTTGGGATGCAGGTTAAATATAGTCACCATTTGTAACTTTAAAAGAGTCTACCAATAATTTGAAATTGGAACAATTTATGCCATTGTAGTAAAATGTAGTGCTCAATTTTTTTAAAGAAAAAATCCCTAACTTTGGAATTAGAACAATTTATCTCTGAAAAAGTCATTATGAAATACACAGTAGTTGGCCAAGTCAAATAATAACAATGCAATAATTAGTAGGAGAAATATGTATCCATTTTTTTAAAAGGAAACATGGCATTTATTTCCCTTCAAAGAGAATTATCTGCTTAAAACATTACCACAATTTTGCTACTTTGTAAAAATATAAAAAACACTGAGGGGCTTGATAGAAGTGATATAGAAACTGGATTTGACGGTGGGTGTTAATGTCACACTTAGGGCGCTCTGTTTGGGAGTTCCTTGAACGTAACAGTGGGGTTTCTGAGAAGACAATTTGGTCATTGACAGAATTATGTCACTCCCAAGACTGTCTGTTTTAGGAAAACCATCACTTGCCTCCAAGTTCTTGCTTAACAGTAAACCCAGCAGGCTTGCTAGCTCCAGATAATTTTTCATTAACTTTGATGGAAATGTTTGTTTTAAAAGAAGAATATGCTGATATAGCCAAAACATAGAATTTTAAAATACAGATAATTCTCTATGTCTTTTAAATATGATATTAAAAGAGTTTATGTAAGAAGACCACAGGCACATACAAATTCCAAGTTAGGGCCATTGCAAGAATATTCAGAGGTATGGAAATAAAATATCTTATTTGTGAATAAGAATTTGATGAGCTGATTTCTGAGGAACAGACATTGTTGTTGTAGAATCTTCTCATTAAAAACCATCAAATGGAATATGAGAAGTTGACTGACTTAAATCTACCTAAACAAAAATGTTCTAGATTGTAACTAATCTGCCAATTTCAATGAAAAGGAAATAATGAGTAAGGATATTGGTAAACTAAAACGGGTAAAAGGAGTTGGGTTTGTTAAAGGGAGGAATTATGTAAATATTTCCACAAAGTGATTCCATAATTTAGCACATGTCAGTCTATGTTTACTTCTGGACATTGTACAATATGACCTCTTTGTTAAGGTCTGTAAGGAAAACTATTTCTAGTTATTTATTGATGCATAACAAATTATCCTAAAATTTTGGGATTGAAAACAACAAGCATTTGTTCTCTCACAGTTTCTATGGGTCAAAAATTTGAAGATGGATTAGCTGGATGGTTCTGGGTCAGAGTCAAATCAAATTATTGGCTGGTGATACAGTCCTCTGAAAATTTTACTAGAGGTCTAGGATCTACTTCCACCATGGTTCAGTTATATGCCTATTGGCAGAAGGCCTCAATTCCTTGATGGTTTTTGGCAAGAGGCCTCATTCCTATATGACTTTATATAAATCCTTATATAAAATTACTGGAGTAATATGGCATCTAGTTTCCACCTGAGCACTTAATCCAAGAGAGAGAGTAAAGAGAAAGTTTTAAAGACTTCAACGATCAAATCTTAAAAGTCACAAACTCTAACTTCTACCATTGTCTATTTGATGAAAACAAGTCCCCAAATCCAGCCCACACTCAACCCACACTCAGTGGGAGGGGAATTAGTCTCTATCTCTTGAAAGGAAGAATACAAAATATTTGTGGATGTATTTGTAAACCACCACTTTCTTCACTTTCATTTTACTTAAAATTTTCTAAAATATATTCTGTTCTATCTTGATGTGTTTTTAACATTTTTGTCTTTAGTCGTTGTTCCCAAATCTCAGATATGTTGGTAACTTCAAATGAGCTGAAAAAATACAATTTCATAGGGACAGACTCTTATCTAAAGAAACAAAGTTTTTCATTGTTGCAATGTCAAAGAAAGTTGAAATTTTAAAACATATCAGGTAACATACCTGATTCACCTGATACACAGATTATATAAACCAGGGAATGTTGATTGTAAGCCCTCAGAAAAATGACAGCCTTTAAAAAAACAAACAAACAAACAATGTGGAACATGTATTTTCTGTAGACTATAGAAACCAAGTAATATTTTAAATTCTTAAAGTATTGTATTTGATAATCTATAGTTTAAGGTTGCAATTCTTTGAGTACAACTGCCTTTACCATATGCCCTATTTTGCTTGGAACGCAGTCCTCCACAAAAGTCACTCAGTGTAATAGTGTTCAAAGGTATTAAAGATGAATAATCCTAGAAGTCTTTTCTCACCAATTCAAAGGTTAGCAATTAGTCCTTCTATTCCCTGTTTTGGCTATTTTTTTAGGTTCTTCTTTAAAGATAGAATTTAACTTTTTTTTTTTTTTGGCTATTCAATAATGAACAGTGTTTGTGTGCTCCAAAGTCGTAGAATCACGCAATGCTACTCAAATGCGACAATGCATGTAAAGATGTGATTAATAAGTGTTTTTGAAAGATTGTATTTTGGTATACTAAGCTTTTTAAAATAATGTTTCACAGATAAATGGTTTTCATATTTGTATGAATAATTTCACTGAAGTTATATAGGTCAAAATTTTGTATTTTTAAGTGAAATTTCTTTTGTTTTTATGTGTAAACAAGAATTGAAGTTACATTAAAAAGTTAATGAAAAATATTACGACAGTCATTAAGATCACAACCTATGTTTGTTGATTAAGTTTAGGGGCAAATTAAAAAGTAAAGAAAATGCAAAATATTAGAGGTAACATGGAAATTCATTTAAAAATGTACTGTTGGGTTTATGATCCAGATAAGATAGAATGTACTTGTTTATATTTGTCCTTCCCCACTGACTCCAACTGGACATAGTTCAAGAAACAATTCAAGGCAAATTCTAAAATGTGGCAAGAAAAAAGCAAGGTGGTTTGAGGTCTCAATACTAGAGAAAACACATAGTGGCAGGACATCTTCTGCCTCCTCAGCCGAAAAAGATTATCCAGACCCAGGATTTTCTGACCCTGACGTAGCAACATAAGCAAGCCCAGGTGGACTTGTTTCTCCTTTATATGTCAAGGGAGTATATCTTGCATCATCAGGTGTGATAGAAGCCACCAGGAAAGGCAATTGATGCTGAGCTCTACCTACAATAAGTTGTTTAAGATTCCTTTCCTTCACCAAGGCAAAATGAGGAAGCAGGAAGAACTGATAATAGGGACACATACAGAAAATTGTCTAACTCTTTTTCTCCTGGTGCTACGACTCTCCGACCCCACCCACAGACATGGAGCAGGGAGGCGGAAGTGGCAAGGGGAACCCACTAACAACAAGCTGCCAGGCTGCAGAAGCCTCTTTGACCCTTGGGACTTAGACTCCCTTCTCTGTTCACAGATACCATGGCAGCCTGGGGCACCAGTGAGGGGCAACTGCACCATACTTTTCATTCACTAGTCACCCTGGTTGCTAGGGAAACTCCTTCCACCCTTGCAGGCAGCGCCGATAAGGACCAGTGGGAGTCTCAGTAGCACCAGAAAAACCTAGCAGATCAAAATAACACCACAAAGGCTTTGAAAAGGTTTTGAAAAAAGCAGTTTGAAAATTAAACTGACATTTGAACCACAGCCCACTAGAGTGGGCCAAGACCTGTGTGTTAAACCTAAACAAAGTGATCTCTTGCTCAAACCGATTACTTAAAGAGGACCTAGAATTTCCTAACATAATAGACAAGATGTCTGTGATAGAACTGGAAATCACTTGTCATATTAAGAACCAAGAAAATCACAACTTGAATTAGAAAAGACATTAAATGATGCCAAACCTGAGTTGAATCAAATGCTGGAATTATCTGACAATGATTGTACAGCAACATTTATAAAATGCTTTATTAGTCAATTGCAGGTTATTTTAAAACAAAGAAAAAATGGAAAATTTCAGCAAAGATAGAAGCAAATGGAAAATATAACATTGAAAAATACAATAATAATAATGATAATTTTTAAAAACCTGCTGGAGGGTTCAAAAGTAGATTTGATGACAAAGGAAGACCTAGAAAAATGTATAAAATGTTCTGAATATGAAAAATAGAGATAATATGGACTGAAAAAATATTGAACAGATACTTGGACCTCTGAGATCATAGCATGCTTGTCATTGTATTTCAAGAAAAGAAGAAACAAAGCGAGGCTAAAAGAGTATTTGAAGAAATAATGTCTGCAATGCCCCATATTTTGGTGATAGGCACAAACCTACAGATCCAAAAATCTGAGCAAATGCTAAACAAGACAAACTTCTCCCCTCACCCCCCATAAAAAGAAATCCACACCATATACATAATTAAATTTTTGAAAACTGAAAACAAAGAAAAGGCCTTGACAGCAGCAGAAGAGAAACAACCCTTACAGGGGAACACCAATTTATATGGCAATGAATTTTTCACCTGAAATGTTGGAGGTCAGAAGGAAGCTGCACAATATATTTCAAATGCTGAAAGAAAAGAATGGTCAATCCTGAATTTTATATCTACTGAAACTATCCTTCAGGAATAACAGGAAATGAAGACATTTAAAGGTAAAAGAAAAATAAGAGAATTTGTCACTACTAGGCTTACTCTTAACAATTTCAAACAGAAAGGAAATAATAACAGAATCTTGGAGCATCAGGAAAGAAGAGAAAATAGAGGAAAGTACAAACATATGTATAGTTAAAATAGACATTCTTTATGAATTTTATAAATCATATTTGATGAGTGAAAGAAAATTGTAACATCATCTGCTATCCCAGACAATGATATTCAAGATGGGAAATATAAAGAGCTCTGTGAGTGGAAATGAGGTTTCCACATTTCAGTCAATGTGGTCAGATGTTGCTATAAGCAGACTGTTTTAAGCCCCATCTGTAATTCCCAGAACAACCATTACAAAAACTATAGAAAGAGATAAACTAAAAAACACTATAAACAAGTGAAGATGGAATTCTTAAAAAATATTCAAGTAACTTACAAAGAGCAAGAAGAAGGAAGCAGAGGAATGGGAGCCATAGGGAATGAAGAGAAATAAAAAGCAGACAAGCACAAAAACCGAAGACAGTCACTTAACAAAATGACCCAACTGTATGCTGTTTACATAAAACTCATTTCTAATTTAGTGATCAATGTTGGCTGAGAGTAAAATAATGGAAAAATACATACCATGCATAAATTAATAAAATAAAAAAGCAGGAATGGTTATATTAACATTAAAGTAGACTTCCGAGCAGGGAAATTATTAGAGACAAAGAGGGACATTACATACATAATGATAATAAGAGGGGACATCAGTAATAGTGTAAACAGTAAAAATAAAGTTAAAGGAGATTAATTCAGCTCTAACTGGTGTGGCTCGGTTGGTTGGGTGTCATTCTGAAAAGCAAAAGGTACGGGGCCGATCCCCAGTTAGGGCGCATGCTTGGGTTGTGGGTTCTGTCCCAGTTGGTGTGCATACAAGGAGCAATTGATCAATCGGTGTTTCTCTCCCTCTCTTTCTCACTCCCTTCTCCTCTCTCTAAAAATTAATAAATAAAAGTTAAAAAAAGATTAATTCATCAGGAAGACACAATGATCCTAAATGTGTATTCATCAAATGACAGAGCCTTAAAGTGTATGAAGCAGAAGCTGATAGGGCTGAAAGGAGAATTATACACATATACAGTTGGAGACTTCAACATCCCCCTCTCCGCTACTGATAGAAATACTAGAGAGAAAAATGAGCAAAGATTAAGATCTGAACAAAGTCAACCAACAGGATCTAACTGACATATTCAAAAGAGTCCACCCAAAGCTGTTGAATATTTATATATTTTACAAGCATGTATGGCACAGTCATTAAAATAACCTGGACTACCAAACACTCCTCAAAAATTTAAAATAATTGAAGCAATGTAGAGTGTTTTCTCTGACCAGAATGTAACTAAACTAGAAATCAGTAACAGAAAGAAACCAGGAAAGCCTCTAAACAGATAAATGTCAAAAATACTTCAAAATAATCCATGGGACAAAAAAAGTACAAAAATACATAAAAGTTAATGAGACCAGAAACATAATTTATCAAAATACATAGGATGTAGCAAAAGTAGTCTTGAGAGAAAAACTTAGAGCACTGAGTGCTTACATTAGAAACGAGGAAAGATTTCAAAGCAATAACTTAAGGTCTTACCTCAAGAAACTAGAAAAAGAAGAAGAAATAAACCCAAAGCAAGCAGAAGGAAGGAAATGATAAAGAGCAGAAATCAATCAAATTGAAAATAGTGCAACAGTAAGGAAAATTAATAAAACAAAAAGCAGGCCCTTTAAAAAATTTAGTATCATTGATAAACTTTGTCTAGCAAGACTAATAAAAAAAGTCAGAAGGAAAACAATCAATATAGGAATAATACAAAGTGGGGCAAAAGTAGGTTTACAGTTGTAAGCATGCAAAGCAGTTTATTCTTGTATTATTGTTATTGTATTATTTTCCATACGAATAACTGAAAACCTAATTTTGCACCACCCTATATACGGGATATCACTACAGATCCTGTAGTATTTAAAAAATTAAGTAGGGGAGACTCTGAACCATTTTCTACTACTAAAATAGACAACTTAGAAGAAACAGAATACATAGCAATAAAAAGGAACAAAGTATTACATATACAACAACTTGGGTGAATCTCCAGAGAATTATGCTGCGTGAAAGAAAGTTAATCCTAAAAGATTACATATTCTATAATTCCATAATATTTTTGACATGATAAAATTTGGAAATGAAAAATTCAGTGGCTGCCAGGGAACAGGGTTGGTGGAGTGTAGGTGGGTGTGAGTCTAGTAGAGCAACAAGAGAAATCCTTTTGCTGATGGAACTGTTCAGTTTCTTGACTATGATGTTAGATGCATGAATCTAAACATGTGAAATAATATAGAGAGCTACACACATGTAAATGAATAAAGATAAAATTGGTAAAAATGTGAATAACATAGGTCAATGATATCAATATCGATAAAATAATTGTGATATTAATTTTAAAAGATTACCATTGGAAGAAATATTTTTCCAATGGGTAGATTGTACACAGAATCTCTCATTATAATTTTTTACAATAGCATATCAATGTACAATTTTCTCAAAATTTCAGTGAAAAAATATACTGTTGTTGGAGTTTTTAAAAAGCCATTATTTTCAGATATACCATTTACATTTTTTTTCATCCTGATACCATGATTTCTACCTCTTATTCTAACCAATTTGTCTCTTCTTCTCTTTCTTCTTCTTTCCAACTTGTACTTTTGCTTCTATGTTATAATTTTTCTCTATTCTCAAGATTATAAAGACTATATATGAATTCTTTTAACCTTCCAACTTGGAATCCCTTTATATTGCCAAAAAAACTTTGTAAAATACTATTGGCCAAGTCTTATAATAGTGAGTTTCAGTTCTCATTACCTGTATATTTATTCTCTTTGGGAAAAATTTTTATTAATGTCAATTCACTGACAAGTGACTATTATTTGTTGTTTATTTTAATGCAAGAGGGAAAAGGACATTTCCTTTGCAAGTTAAAACAGCCAGCATGCAAATGCTGGTTTGGTAAAATTCCAGCTGTGACTGTTTTATTATCATGAGATGCATAGTAAAAAAATTTGTGCTTCTATTTAATATTTTAGTCAATGAGGCGCTACTGATGGCTTTGGAACAATGATCTATCATAATTCATATTCGTAAGCTTCACGTGAATGGAGAGACAGACACAGTCCACTCAAGAGGCTGTTGCAAAAGTACAGATGAGGTAGGTTGCTAACATAAAAAAAAGGCTATAGGCAGTACAGCTTTTAAATTTTGAAGGGGTTAAGATCAAACTTATTTCCTAATTTTCATTTAAAACATTTTATTGTTTCTTGTTTAGGTTTTATGTAGCAATTTGAGTAGTTGAAAATTAATAGTACACTAATCCTGATGTACAGGCTAAACAATAATATAAATGCTAAAATGTATATTTCTTTGAGGTTATTAGTGTGATTTAATCTTGGCTGGATATCAGGCTCAGAGACACACGAAAGAATGCTCAGCATCACTAGCCATCAGAGAGATGCAGATTTAAACCACAATGAGATACCACTTCACACCAGTCAGAATGGCCATCATAAATGAATCAACAAACAGCCAGTGCTCATGAGGATGTGGAGAAAAGGGAACCCAAGTACACTGTTGGTGGGAATGCAGACTGCTGCAGCCACTGTGGAAAACAGTTTGGAATTTCCTCAAAAAACTAAAAATGGAACTGCCTTTTGACCCAGCAATTCCACTGCTGTGATCATACCCTAAGAATCCTGAAACACCAATTCAAAAGAAACTATGAACCCCAATGTTCAGAGCAGCACGATTTACAATAACCAAGAATTGGAAGCAATCTAAGTGCCCAACAGTAAATGACTGGATCGAGAAACTGTGATACATTAACATAATGGAGTACTATGAAGCAGAAAGAAAGAATGAGCTACTACCCTTCACAACAGCATGTATCAAACTGGAGAGCATTATGCTAAGTGAAATAAGCCAGGCAATGAAAGACAGATACCATATGATGTCACCTATAAGTGGGACCTAATCAACAAAATAAACAAGCAAGCAAAACATAACCAGCAACATTGAAATACAAAACAAACTGATTGTTTTGTATTTCAAACCAGAGGGGAGGAGGGAGGGAGATGACAGGGAAAGGGAGGGGAAGTGTCATCAGGGAACATGTATAAAGGACCCATCGACAAAACCAAATTGGGGAAGAATTGAGGGTGGGAGGAGGGGAGGGGTGGAACTGGGGAAACTAGTGGCAGGAAAATATTTACAAAAAAAATAGACAGGGGGAGGCTAAGAATAGTATAGGAAATTAAGAAGTCAAAGAACTGATATGTATAACCCATATACATGAACTAAGGTGTGGGGATGACAGGATGGGGTGCAGGGTGGAGGGGATAAAAGGGAGAAAAAAATGAGACAACTGTAATAGCATAATCAATAATGTATACCCCCCCAAAAAATCTTGGCTGGATATCAGAGATGGACCTATATTAAAAGATTTATGATTATTTCTCTAAAGATCAAGTAGTTCATATCTTGTAACTCTTCTTTTGTAGCACTCATTGAGCCCAAAAGTTCTGTGAAAATTTTCACCCTTTGCTTATAATGCCTATTTGTAAGAGAACCATGGAAATTTCAGGGAGGCTAACACCCTGCATTTCTGGGAGGTTTAGCATCATGGGAGAAAAGAGAGCCAACTTGCTTCCCATTCTAACACAAATGTCTCTTGTGGCTTCCCTTTTTCTCTGAAATCCAGGCAAGCTAGACTTAAATTCCACCTACATAGATTTGGTAGTTCTAAGCCATCCCCAGATTCCCAGAACTCACTTCCTTGCGCAGTTCCGTCTTCTAATTTAACCACCATGGTCACGGTCATGACGAAGTCTCTTTTATACGTGATTCTCCCTGCTGCTGGTCATCCTTTCAAGTGTTGTCCAGTTGTACATTTTGACTTTTTTCCTCATGGGTTGTAGGCTTCTTGGAAACCCCATCTTTTTATACCTTTATCACACAGAAGTAAAAACAGGGCTGCTTGGTTATATTCTTGATCACTTAATGTGTTGAAGGCATAAAATTCAATAGCCCCGCATGTATTATATACCATTTTCCTGATCCTGCTTGATGGGGACAGAGGATTTCATATTAGACATTTAACTGTGGTCTCCTATGTTAAAGAAAATATAATTATTTACATACTTTGTCAAGTCTCCAAATAATGTACTAAGTGGTATGGACACAAAATTATTGACTGAATTGATCCAAAACACACACAGTTCTTAGC
Organism: Mormoops blainvillei; assembly: GCA_004026545.1. Taxonomy (NCBI): domain Eukaryota; kingdom Metazoa; phylum Chordata; class Mammalia; order Chiroptera; family Mormoopidae; genus Mormoops; species Mormoops blainvillei. The sequence goes on along the minus strand of PVJD01002402.1, from coordinate 107,598 downwards.
CATAAAGATACCTTTTGTAGTATATGGTGCTGCAAGTTTGGGAAGGCTTTTGGTGCAGCCAGAAGTCTAATGCAGCAAGTACTGGGTTACATTCCTGTGGTGCAGCCAGCAATTATTTACTGAACCTCAGGGCCTCGTAGGTTGACCCGTCCAACCACCTCACTCCCTCAGGCTAAGAGAGGTTAATGTCAGCAACCAAAGTTCTGTGGTTCTCTAACAGGGCAGATGGTGATCACAGGCTTGCTCTTGCTTGCCCATTAAATATTTTTGCACTATTGCCAGCTGTAGCGACAGGTAACAAAAGGGAGCATAACTTCAGAGATCGAGTCCTGGAATGTGGACCAACCTTGGTAGCCTGCACAAGAACACAGGGCACAAAGGGAAGGAAATAGTGTGATGCTTTAGAGTGGACCACAGATTTTGCAGCTGAACCATCAGTTAAAATCCTAGTTCTCCCAGCATCTGTATCACTTTGCACACATTATTTACCTTCTTTATGACTTATTCTTGTCATTAAATAAAGACATAATAGTGAGTATCTCACATGATTATTGTGCAGATTAAATGAGCTCACATGTATAAACCACTCAGGACATTTGCCTGTCGTGTTTTAATCCCTATGTATAATTTTTCTATTATTATTTAATGGAATGCACAATTTATCTTTTTATTTTTCCACTTTTATTGTGGGACACACGCATCATTCAAATACTATGTCACAATAATTCAAGCATCAATGGGCATTTTTGTAACAGGTTTTGTTTTAAAGTCAAGGAACTCATCACACTGAATACTATTCTCTGTACCTCTCAGAGTGTTTTATTACTAGGAAATCATAAATTGCTGTAAGTTTGTTAACCAAGATGGCAGCTCACAGTACACACCGAAAACTTTCGCAGATGATGGTGAAGCTGCGATAAAAGGAAATGCAGATATTCTCAATATTGTGAATTTTAAATTTAGTCAGCTACCAAATGTCTCCTCCCTTTCCTCTTCCCTAGACTTTGGGGTCTGTGCTGACTGAGCCCATCTGGGAAAGCATGTGAAGCAGATGGCCATTGTGAACTGCTGCGGAGGCCCTACAGCAGTGAGAGCTAGTTTCAGAAAAGAAAGCTCTTTGGGACACAATGAATACAGGCTTAATTTATATTTTAGGGTTTTAGAAGGAGATTAAGGCCAACAGTGGCAAGATATTAAACTGTAGTGGGAGGGTTTTTTTTGTCTTTATGACAGAGGAGCTGAATTATAAGTTTGGGGAGCTTTGAAAGTGTGAAAAGATGCCATAAAAAGAAAGGGAGGCTGAATAATTGTATGGATGTGCGGAGTACGCACAGCGTGTAAAGGACTGAGGCTAAAGAGCCTCATCAAAGCAATGCCCTATTCTATCTGTGATTGTCACAGGGAATTACAACTTCAGGAGACGCATAATCAGCAGGGGATAAAGGAGTGACATTCCCTCGTTTTTATGTCAAAGTACTTAAACACTTGATAACAAAGGATTAGAAACTGAAAATATATTGTGGTTTATTCTATTCGGACTAGTGTCAAGGTTGAAGGGACACGGTTCATGAGCTTGAGAAGCACTGAACTTTTTATGTAGCAGTTACAGACCACATGTGTCTAGAGTTCTAGCAAATTCCATGATAAAAATTAGTTCTTGTCTAAGTTAATCAGTAAATCAGATACAGATACTCATCTGGCATTTCAGACATGGATCTTAATCCTCCACTCATCTTTTCTTTATTAGATGGCATATATTAGATTTACTTATTTTATTGAAGATCATTTTTTCCCCATGAGAGATGTCCCATAAACACTGATGAAGGATTCTGGAACAAAAACTGAAGATCAATCAACACCAGTCTAAATGAAAAATGAAATTAATGGTTATCATGTTTTTCCATACTTGGTGACTCTAATTACAATTAAACCACATTTTGCCATTTACAGTTGCCTCAGTTAGTTCATGACTGAATCTATCAAGGCTGTTAATTAATTATTCATTCGTTCATAATAGCAATGTGCTCAGGACCCATATGTGCTGGGTGCAAACTGATGCAAAGATGAACTTTCTTCCTCCTTTCAGACCTCTCACTGCCTAGCTGGTCGGATAGAAATATTTAAACATCATACAAAATGCTCAATGCAATGATAAAGATATGTTTAGTACATTAAGATACCCATAGACATGTGGTACGGATACAATACAGTGTTCACTGGAGGAAAACTTACAGCAGAGTAGTAGCAGAGCTTGTGCAGCCTCCTAAACCCTCATGACTCCAAGTCTATGCAGGGTATATTGCTGGTCTGGGTACACAAAGGCTAATGATCTTAGACAGAGGGTCCTGCCTCTGCCAGTGTATGGAGAACGCTCCAAGAGTATGAACAAACTCTACCACCAAACCTCATTACATCTCTATAAGCTCCCCTGGAAGGGCAGGGAACACTTCGTGTCTCTAATGTCTCTAACTAACAAGAACTATATCAAGGAGTTTTCTCCAAGGAGCAACCCTGAGGGCTATGCATACGGGATGCCCAAGGTGTGCACATAGGGATCATGGAACAGCCTTGCCTGCCAGGGAGCTGGCCTCAGCCAAATGCTGAGCTAGCTGTCTAATGATAAACTAATGACAGAAGGAAGGAAAGGAGTCTCCAGGGCCGTCCGGAGTTGTCTCTTATCCTTAACATTATAAAAATATTTTTCCAATATTAATCCAAAAAATCAATGTGTAATTACAAATCGATTCTAGCAGGTTATTTTGAAGAATTCAATAACTTATTATAAAATTAATAGAGTACCACCTATATTTTCTTAAATAGAGGGAGCCAACAACCTAAAGGATTTGACGATATACTATATAAAACATAGTAATAAAAATAATTTGTCACTGGAGCAGCCACAGCACACAAACCATTGGAACAGACGAGAGCAGGGTCCCTCAAGTTCCACACTCTTGACATTCTGAGCCAGAAAATTCATGGTAGGGGATGGGGAAGGGCTGTTCTTTGCACAGTAAGATGTTTAGGCCTTTACTCACTGGATTCTGGTAGCAACTACCTCTTCCCACCACTCTCCTATTTTTGACAAGCAAAAAGTTCTCTGAGTATTTCAAATGTCCTCTGTGTGTGTCTAGGGTGCGGGGGTGGGGAGGATTGCCACTAGTTTATAAGTACGGGAGTAGAGTGCTCAAAAATAAAGCTACATATTATGAGATGCCCTGGTTTGTTTTTGTTTTTTTTTTAATGAAATTGGTACTACAAACTAAGGGGGGAAAAGATTAATAGACAACATTAAGAAAACTGGCTCACATGTAGAGTAAAATAAGGCTAGATACTATGGTGGGCTGAATAATGGCTGACTCAAAGATGCCTGCTTCCTTATCTACAGAAAAAGGGGTAAAAGAGGACTTTGCATATCTTAAAGATTTTGCAATGATATTTTCATCCCAGGTTATTAAATGGGTGCATGTAATCAGAAGGGTCTTTATAAAAGAAAGGATGATGTGAAATGAAAACAGAGAGATTTGAACGTTCTGCTACTGTCTTTGAAGATGGGGGAGGGGTCCATGAGCCAAGAGAATATAAGCAGTAAAGATCTAGAAGCTGAAAAAGGTAAGAAAATGGATTCTCCTTTAGAACCTCCAGAGGGAGCGAAGTCTCCCCTGATACCCAGATTTCATCCCTGGGAAACCCTGATTTTAGATTCCTGTCTTTCAGAACTGTAAGAGAATAAATTGGTATTATTTTAAGTCACTAAATTCATAATACTTTGTTATGGCAGGAATAAGAAACTAAAATAGACATCTAACCCTAACTGTATATAATGGGGAATGCTACAAAAATTAAGAAATGTGCATAAATTAATAAATGGAATAAAACCAGTAGCAGAAATTTTTGGAAAATAATTCTTTGTTCTTGAGCTGTGAAAAGAGGTTTTAACTAAGATCTCTAAAGCATAAATCCTTACGTTAACAACTCAAATAGATGTAACTGCACCTAAATATCACTCAGAGGACATTTAATGGAGAAGCTATTTACAAAATCTGCAGAATTAAGGGATAAATGTTGATGAAACACCTGGTGTTAGCAATGGGTGAGTAGCCTTCATTGTTCATAGGCTTGAAGGGGCCAGAAAAAGAAATGGTTATTTGAAGGCATTCAGAACTACAGCTGTGGCAGAGGGATGTGGTGGAGTAATTCAGCCACTCCCAAATCAAGGTCTGGAAGGGAGGAAGTGGGGGGGATAACTGTTTCCTTTATTTTTCTTCCCTTCTGCTATCCAGTCTCACGTCTGTGCCTCCCATTGACTAAGCATGCCTGGAAACCAGAGGGCAGGAGAGACTGATTGAAACAGTCCATCAAGGTCAACTTCTTGGGTCATAAAGGAGGATGGAGAAAATATATAGTTGATCTACATGGCCATAAACATATCATTCATCACAGTTGGAATTATGAGTTCAATTCCAAAAAGTAAACCTTACAAAAATAACAGATGGATGAAAGATTAAAAAAAAACAAACTTCAAAGTAAGAAATTAACAAGTAGTGACATCAGCAGGGATTGCAGAATAAGGAGCTCAGAAAAGCCTCTTGTATGTAAAAGCAACAAGACCACTGGTAAATGATCAAAGTTAAGTTTTCAGAACTTTGGAAATCAATCAAAGGCTTGCAACAAACTGAAGAGGAAAGGTTAAATTGCAGAAGGAACAATGAGTATCACATTTTAACTTGCTGTATTCACATCTCCCCACCTCCAGCTCTGCAGTAGCCTTGCAAACCAAGTTTCACAAGGTTAGTCATGGAATTAGTAGCCAAGCAGCCACTCAAGGGAGAAGAAGAAAATCTGGAGCTCTCCCAACATTTAGCCCCCTAGAACTGTCATTATGGGAATTGCCTGGTAATTCCCTGGAAATTCTCACTTGTAGGGCTTGTGTTTATTTAAGCTGATTATAACTCAATCACTATAAACAGCTTTTTCCTTGAGACATCTATTGAAAACAATCAGTGGTAATTTTTTAACATTGAAGTTACCTGATGTGGTGATAACAGTTGGGATCAACAAGGAGTTGACCGAAACACTTAAAAGGAAATGCTGGGGAATGGGAAGGCCATAGAGGTATTTGAAAAGCTTTGAGAAAGTTCTGGGAGTCTAGAAGTCTACATATAAGTGCAGAGCTGTGAGTAGATCCAGGAAATATCTGGAAGCTTCTGATCTTTCATCTTTGACTGACCTGGAGGCTCTGTGCATGCAGGAAGTAATAGCTAAAGTAGAATTTTGACTGCTAGGTGGATCCCGGAAGGTAGCCACAACACAGAAATACAGCCTCTTGGTGAAATGCTGCAAGGAATTTGAGGAAATGTCTGTTTAATCATTAGCTGACCACTAAAGTTACGGAGCAGAGACTTCAGTGACTCCATGTGACAAAAGGTACGTACTTTACATATTTAGATCAAGAAAGGTCCTGAGCAAATAGCAGCAGCAACGACAAAAACAAACAACAGCTATATAAAACTGGGGATGATTGGCATCTGAATGGCCACGTTACAGTGTCTTTTTAAAGTATCTCTATTTCGATTAAAAATTGTAAGCCTTGCAAGAAACAAGAAAGTATGACCTCTATGTGGGGGATGGGTAGGAGGGAATGCAGGCAGTAGAAGAGAAACTGTTCCTAAAGAAGTCCAAACATTGGAGTTACTAGAAAAAACTATCCGTTATTTGTAATATGTTCAAAGAGCTAAAGGGAGCCACATCTAATGTATGAAGATGATACAGGATATCAATAAAGACATAGGTATTATTTTTTGAAAAACAAGTAAAAATTCTGGAGTTGAACTCTGTAATCACTGAAATGAAAATTTCATTTGCGGGTGCAACAGCAGACTTGAACTGGCAGAAGAGAGAATCAGTAAATTTCAGTATAGGTCGATGGACACTAACTAGTCTGAGGAACAGGAAGAAAAAAGAATAAAGAAAAAAGAGTAGTGCCTCATAGACCTGAAAGAGGAGCTCGAATTGGTTGTGCTCCTCCACCAAGTTTTCCACTCCTCTCGTGCTCCGCATAGTTCTCTTTTCTCAGGTTTTAGCAATCGCTCTCTGCACCTTGCCTTGCACCCTAGAGGTTGTAGAAGCTCTGCTGCTTCCAGCTTGGCTACTGAGCTAACCGTTGTGGTTCCCTGAAATCTAATCCACACCCTTTAAAAAAAGTCAGTTTGTCAATATTATCCCACAATTTGTCTTGTTTAGGCAATAATTTTATACATGTTTATTACAGTAGACTGGTGGAGACCTCTTTGTTGTCTGTCATTAAAGGAATAAATATGTAAAACATAAGATATATATCATGGAATACTATGCAACTGCTAGAAGTGATGAATGAAATATATACATAGCCACATTCCTATACCTCATAAACATGTCAAATGAAAAGAAAAACGTGACATAAACTAAAGCACTTAGCACCATAAACCTGTGGTTTTATGTACATTTAAATGACGTAGAATTCTACTATTTGTCAAAGATACATAGCTATTTAATTACATGTACTATAATGGGTACTCATGGAAAAAAAGAGGGAGATAGGGCTGATATTAGGAATGAAATGCAGTATAAAACTAAGTACGTGAGGCAACCTTCATAGACAAATAGACTATGTCATAAGCTCAGGGGTTTGACTAATTGAACTCATGGGTAGTTGTCCAGAAAATAGCATACGCATAAAGATAAAATTAGTGGTCTGGGTTAAATTATTGCAAATCCTTCTTTTGTTTTGAAGTTCTTTTATAATGTAATTATGAATTTAAGGTTTCTTAAGATAAATTGGGCAACCCCATTAAAATGGCACATTAATGATCCCTCTGGTTATAATGTGCACATTCAATACCAAAGTGGAGAATTCAATCTAGTGGAAGCTGTCATTTTGACCAGTTAAGAGAGGATGAGGGAAATGTCATGGGTAGAATAGGGGCTGTAGACGGACCAAGGGTGAGATCTGTGGATATGTACAGGAGAACTTTGGGTGTGGTAATTAGGAGATTTTCAGGAGCAGAGTGAGGTTATAGATAGAGCCAGGGATGAGGTGACACTCAAGAAGAGGGAAAAATACTTTCTTGCTCATGAATTGGCTGTTAGGTTTTTAGAAAGCTAAATTATATTATTCTTAATGCCACATGCCAATGTATTGTTATATTAGGTCACATCCAATTGTCCCTGAATTAAAATGATATTGAAATAACATATATTTTTGTCTTTTAATAGTCCAAATCAACAGAAATGATAGAAACCCTGGTCATTGATGGAAAGTATTTAAAAAGCGGTAGATTCGATTGTCTGGTAAAGGAGAGGTCTTTGAGGAGGTGGTGAGGAAAGAGAAATGCCAGGTCTCACTCTATTCAGAAAGAAGAGGTAGTGTTATTTTGATTAACATTGAATGTGCCTGTTAGGCAAACCCAAATGATTTAGGTGTTGGAAAATGTGGGCTGTGTAAGATTTATTCGGCTTAATAAATGTGGGAAGGAGATTTGACAGGAACATTCTAAAGGTAGTAAATAGACAATTTTAAAAGAAAACTATTTTTTCTTGTGACAATTATTTAACTAATAAAAGTAAAAATTATTTAATACCAGCTGTTTCTTCATTTGGGGATATTATTGAATTTTTTTTAAACGATGATAATTTAACTTAAAAGTAGCTATGTATTCTTAGTGGACTGGTTTGAGTAGAACTATCCCAAGAAAATAACAACCCACAAGTAGCATAAGAGTGTCTTTGTCATTGAATGCCTTTGAAAAGGGAATCTGTATATAATTGCATTTGGTGTATGATCTGAGATTAAATGTTTATTCTATGGAACAAAAGGGCCAGATGGATTCGTGTGTTGCCAGTCTCTAACCAGAGAGAATCTCCACTAGGCCTAGTTAACCTTTTTCCCCAACTAAAAAGATCTTCTTAGCTATAACTATAATCGCTGAATAGAAATTTGGGGTAGTTTCATTCGGGGAAATCTTTATTCACAGAAAAGGTCAAGGGGAAAGAGAAATGCGTCCTCTTGTATGGAGAAAATGGTTTGGAATCCAGTCTTGCCAGACAATTACACACTTGGCAGTCAAAAGCACTCTAAGATTTTTAAGACCCGGAAGTCGTAGTCTTTTGTGCAACATCTGTTTCACATGCATGCTCCAGCCCCTGAATTACAATAGTGAACATTTTTGGTGTTTTGTTTTCCCAGCCTGTTGTTATTTGTGCTCAACTGTGCAAGAAGTATGCTTCTGGTGGATTTAAGTTCCTGGGCAAAACAGAAAAGCAGGTGGGAACACCCAGTGATTCTGCTAGCTTTCAGAATCTTACAGGCCTCCTCTCCCTCCACGTCTTATCTCTGAGCAGGGAAGCACTTTCTGAAGTGATGTGAACATTCACCAGATCTCTGTATGGCTTTGAAGTGCTTGTGTTTCCCAGCAGTTCTGACTGATCTTTAGGGGAAGTGGAATTCTGTAAGCTTGGTGCCTTACGGAGCATGGGAGAGTGGCTGGTGTGCAGCTGGTTTTAAGAGGGTAGTTGCTCAAGTCGGAGACAATTCTCTCTTCTCTGAAAGTTTAAATGTCCTGTAGGCTTGCAAGGAAAGCAACACAAGCCATTGGCTGATTGACTTCTCTGCTTCCCTGATGATTTAGCTCCTGAGAAACAGGAGGGGCACTAACTCCTTGAGGTGGGGACTGCGATTGGGAATCCCATACTGACTGATGCCCTCATTCTCTTGAATATTTATTGCCTGTCAACTGGAGGAACAAGGACTTTGAGTTATCACTGAGCTGTGGATATTACCAATAAAAAAGCCACAAAAGCTGCCTGAATATTTTTCATAAGGCTAAAGGAATATTTTCTCTGAGTCTTTTCATATCCCCAGGTATAGAATAATACAAATTATGTTTACTTTTCATAATCCAACATTTTGTAATTGCATTTTCAAAATGATTATAGATGTATAAAAAATACATAGTAGTGCTAGCTGTATGTAAATGGGTGAGGGAATTCTTTCGTAAAGTGTGGAGAATTACTGCAACACAGAGCTTTTTAAAATAATTAACCCTTAAAGTTTTATAAGAGATTTAAGGGAAGCAGTTCTCTAGTTGGATTGGAGTAGACAACTTAGATGGGTATGATGATTAGAGGACACTTTTGTCTATTAGCAACAGGAATCTTGGTAAACTATAAGTGAGAACATGCCAGTCCTCTGCATAAAACCCTCCAATAGCTTCCTGTATTACTCGGAATATGTTATTGAATAACTACTACCCTCAGTGGCCTATGTGATCTACCTCCTGTGCCACCCACTGATCCCCACCAGCACCTCACCTCTTTGACCGCTAGTGTCATATACCACCTTACTCACTCCATTCCAGACACAGTGATCTCTTTGTTGTTCCTCTAACATAGCAGTTTTTCATCTCCTGGCACACATAAACAGTTACTAATGTTCTGTGGCACACTAAAAATATATATTTTTTTGCCCATCCATCCAAAAAATTGGTATAATTTTGATTCATTCACACCAGACAACTGTTGTTGTGTTGGCTGTTGTCATTTTTTTATTTGACAGTTTAAGAGAAAAGAGGTCAGTGAGCCTAACTAAACAGTCAGTCATTGCATGTTTTAACAATTCTTGCGGCTCTGGTGGGTGGCTCAGCTGGTTCGAACAGTGTCCCGCACACGGAAACGTTGCGGGTTTGACTCTAGGCCAGGGCACACACCTAGGTTGCTGGTTCAGTCCCTGGTCAGGGAGCGTATGGGAGCCAACTAGTCAATATTTCTCTCTCATACCGATATTTCCCACTCTTTCTCTACCTTCCTCTCTCCCTAAAATCAATAATAAAGTATCCTTGGGTGAGAAAAACAAAAAAATTCTTGTTTCACACTGGTTAAAAATCGCTGCTCTGACAGATTAAGCTTCTCGCACAGGGCCTTCACACTTGCGGCTTCCTCTGCCTGGAGAACGTTCCTTCCCCAGAAAACTTCATGGCTTGTTCTTATTCCCTTTAAGTCTTTTTTCAAATATGCCACCTTTTTAGTGATACTTCCCTAGCCATTCTGTCTAAAGTTGCGTCCCTCACTCTTAAATTTCCTGACTCTCCTCTATACAGTCGTTTTCACAAAAAGAATATATATTTTACGCATTGTTTATTATCCACCTTCCCATTAGAATGTAATCTTCCCGAAGGAAGATATTTCAATTTCTTGTGTTCACTACTGTCTTTCAGGCAACTAGAACAATACCTGAACCGTAGTAATCATTCTATAAATATGGTTCAGAAATAAATCGCTGGCATTCATTCATGCTTCTGCTATTCTACGTACTCTTTTGACTGCTCTATACATATATCATTTACTACTGACAAGAATACAATAAAAGGAATAGCCCTGCTTCTCTTCATTTTACTCAAGGGAAAACTGTTGCAGAGTTTGAATAACTCCAAGATTATATTACTAGAAAGCAGTAGGGTAGAATTTCAACTCTGATAACCCTAAATTTACAATTCAAACTGCTAGTTCTATTTCTCTCTATTAACCGGAATAGTACTTTTCCTACCTGAAACCTATATTTTTTTATGATTTAAGGGGAGGTGGGCATTTAAATTGTTTTCCTAAGGTTAATTTAATTTTAGTTTACTTTTTAACTTATTTATTAAATTTATTTGGGTAATATTGGTTAATAATATATAAAGGTTTCAGGTATATGATTCTATTATACATTATCTCTACATTGGATCATGTGTTCACTACCCCAAATCAAGTCTCCTTCAGTCATTATCTATCCCTCCCTTTACTCTCTTCTACCTTCACCAAATCCCCTTTCCCTCTGGTAATCACTATGTTGTTCTCTGTGTCTGTGAGGCTTTTTTTGTTTGCCTGTTTAATCCCTTCAACTTTCTCACTCAGCCTCCAAACCCCATCCCCTCTGACAGTTGTCAGCCTGTTCTTTGTATCTATGAGTCTGTTTCTATTTTGTCTGTTAGTTTATTTTGTTCATTAGATTCCATATATAAGAGAAATCATATAATACTTGTCTTTCTCTGACTGGCTTATTTCACTTAGTGTATCTCCAGGTCCATCCAAAAGTCACGAAAGATAAAATTTCTTTCTATTTCTTTTTTATGACTGAGTAGTATTCATTGTGCAAAAGTACTACCTCTTTTTTATCCACTCCATCTACTGATGGACACTTGGGCTGCTTTCAGATCTTGGCTGTTGTAAATAACACTGCAATGTACAAAGGGGTGCATATATTCTTTTGAATTAATATTTTGGGTTTCTTCAGATATGTTCCCAGGAGTGGAACTGTTGGGTAATAAGGCAGTTCCATTTTTAATGTTTCGAGGAAATTCCATACTGTTTTCTGCACTGGCTGCACCAATCCGCACTCCCACCAGTAGTGCAAAACGATTTCCCTTTCTCCACATCCTCACCAGGACTTATTGTTTGTTGATTTATTGATGATAGCCATTCTGACAGGTGTGAGCTGATATCTCACTGTGGTTTTAATTTGCATGTTTCTGATGATTAGCGACATTGAGCATCTTTTCATATGTCTATTAACCATCTGTGTGCCCTCTTTGGTGAAGTGTCTATTCAAGTCCTTTTCGCATTTTTAAATTGGATTGCTGTTTTTTATGGGGTTGAGTTGTATGAATTCTTTATTAATTTTGGATATTAACCCCTTATTAGACATATCATTGATGAATAAGTTCTCCCATTCTGTGGATTGCCTTTTCATTTTGTTGATGGTTTTCTTTGCTGGGCAAATACTTTTTAGTTTGATGTAGTCCCATTTGTTTATTATTTCTTTTGTTTTCCTTGCCCAAGGTGATATATCAGAAAAATTATATCAGAGATGTATGATATTTTATTGTCTATGTTTTCTTCTAGGACTTTTATGGTTTCAAGTTTGACCTTTAAGTGTTTAATTCATTTTGAGTTTATTTTTGTGTATGGTATAAGAAGGTGGTCTAGTATCATATTTTTACATAAACCTGTCCAATTTTCCCATCACTGTTTATTTAATAGATTATCTTTACCCCATTGTGTATTCTTGCCTACTTTCTCAAATATTAATTGACCATAAAGGTGTTGGTTTATTTCTGGGCTGTCTATTCTGCTCCATTGATCTATGTGTCTGTTTTTATGCCAGTACCAGACTGTTTTGGTTGCTAGGGCCTTGTAATATAGTTTGCTGTTAGTAGTGAAATTCCTTCAACTTTGGGCTTCTATCCCAACATTGCTTTGGCTATTTTGTGTATTTTATGGTTCCATATTAATTTTTGGAATATTTATTTAGTTCTGTGAAATATACCATTGGTATCCTGATCAGAACTATGTTCCTATCAAGATAAGAAGCAATCTGTAGATTGCTTTTGGTAATATGGACATTTTAATGATGTTAATTCTTCCTATCCATGAACACGGTGTACACTTCCACTTATTTGTATCTTCTTCAATTTCTTTCTTCAGTGTCTTATGATTTTTCAAGTACAGATTTTTTACATCCTTGGTTAAGTCTATTCCTTGGTATTTTATTTTATTTTATTTTATTTTATTTTATTTTATTTTATTTTACTTTTTGATGCAATTGAAAATGGGATGGTTTTAGTTTTCCCTTCATTATTGGTGTATGAAAACAGAACTAGTTTCTGGATATTTATTTTTATCTAGCTATTTTTCTGAATTCATTGATAAGTTCTAATAGTTTTTTTGTGTAATCTTTAGGTTTCTCTATATACAGTATTATGTCACCTGCAAATAATGTTACTTCCTTTCTGATTTGGATGCCTTTATTTCTTCTTGTTTGATTGCTGTGGCTAGGACTTCCAGTACTATGTTGAATTGGTGTGGTCAAAGTAGATATCCTTGTCTTCTTCCTGATATTAAGGGAAACAATTGTAGTTTTTGCCCATTGAGTATGATGTTGGCTGTGGGTTTGTCATATATGGCCTTTATTACATTGGAGTATGTTCCCTATATTCCCACTTTGCTGAAAGTTTTTAATATAAATGGTGCTTGATTTTAGCAAATACTTTTTCTGCATCTATTGGTATGACTGTGGGGTTTTTAGCCTTCATTTTGTTTATGTGGTATATCACATTTATTGATTTGTGAATATTGTACCAACTTTGCATCCCTGGAATAAACCACACTTGATCATAGTGTATGATCTTTTTAATTTATTGCTGGATCCAGTTGCTAATTTTTTGTTGAGGATTTTAACATATGTGTTCATTGCTGATATTGGCCTATAATTTTCTTTCTTTGCTGTCTTATTCTGGTTTTGCAGTTAGGATAATGCTGACTTCATACAGTGAGCTTGGGAATCTTTCTTCCACTTGAAATTTTGGAATAATTTGAGGATATGTGTTAGTTTTTTTTTAATATTTGGTAAAATTCACCTCTGAAACCATCCAGTCCAGGACTTTTGTTTGTTGGAAGTTTTTTGATTACTACTTTAATTTTATTAGTTGTAATCTGCCTATTCAGATTCTATGATTCTTCCTGATTCAGTTTAAGAAGATTGTATGTTTCTAGGAATTTATCCATTTCTTCAAGATTGTTTAATTTTATTGGCAAGTAATTATTTGTATTAATTTCTTAAAATCCTTTATATTTCGGTGTCAGTTGTTATTTCTACTCTTTCATTTTTGATTGTATTTATTTGGGCCCTTTCTTTTTTTTTCTCTTTATGAGTCTGCTTAAAGGTTTATAAGTCTTGTTTATCTTTTCAAAGAACAAGCTGTTGGTTTCATTAATTTAAAATAATTTTTTAGACATTTATTTCTGCTCTGAATTTTAAAATTTCCTTTCTTCTACTCACTTCTGGCTTTGTTTGTTGTCCTTTTTCAAGTTTTACGTGAAAGTTAGATTGTTTATTTGGGGTTTTTCTTGTTTTGTGAAGTTGGCCTTAAATGATAGGAATTTCCCTCAGGATTGCTTTAGCTATGTCCCATAGATTTTGAGTTATTTCATTTTCATTTGTTTCAATATACCTTTTGATGTCTTCCTTGATCTTATTGTTAACCCATTCATTATTTAGTAACATGGTATTTCACTTCCATGTTTTTGTGTTATTTTCAGTTTTTTTCTTGTGATTGGTTTCTAATTTTATGCCAGAAAAGAAGATTGATGTGATTTCAGTCTCCTTTAACTGATAGAGACTTGTTTTGTGTCTTAACACAAAACATATCATCTATCCTAGAAAATGTTGTATGTACACTTGAATAGAATGTATATTCTGCTGCTCTGGGATGAAGTGCTCTGAAGATATCAATTAAATCCATCTGTACTAATGTGTCATTTAAGGCCACTGTTACCTGGCGGATTTTCTGTCTGGACTCATTGATATCAATGGTGTGTTAAAGTCCCCTCCTGTGCTGTATTACTGTTGATCTCTCTCTTTATGTTCACCAAGATTTTCTTCATATATTTACATTCTCCTATATTAGGTGCATAAATGTTTACAAGGGTTATATCCTCTTGTTGGATTGCTTCCTTTAATCACTATGTAGGGTGCTTTCTTGTCTCTTACTATAGCTTTCCTTTTAAAGTCTGTTTTGGTGGGTATAAATTTTGCTACCTCAGCATTTTTTCCTTTCCATTTGCATGAAATATATTTCTCCATCTTTAGTCTGTGTATCTTTCATTTTGAGGTGGGTCTGTTGTAGACAGCATATATATGGGTCATATTTTCTTTTCCATTTAACAACCCTATGTCTTTTGGTTGAAGCGTTTAAGTCACCTACATTTAAATTGATTGTTAATAGGTACTTATTTATTGACATTTTATTTTTTTACCTATGTTTCTCTGTTTTTTTGTTTGTTTGTTTTGTTATGCTTCTTAAAGAAGTCCCTTTATCATTTCTTGTAATACTGGTTTGACCATAACAAACTCCTTTAGCTTTTTCTTGTCTGGGAAACTCTTTATTTCTCCTTCAATTTTAAATGATAGCCTTCCTCGATAGATTAATCTTGGTTGTAGGCACTTGCTTTTCATCATGTTGAATATTTCATGCCAATCCCTCCTGGCCTTAAATGTTTCTGTTGAGAAATGAGCTGTCAATCTTATGGAAGCTCCCTTGTAGGTAACTGTCTCTTGCTGCTTTTTATAATTCCCTTTGTCTTTAACCTTTGCAATTTATTTATTTTTATTATCATTTAAAAAAATTTCACTCATTGATTTTTGGAGAGAGGGTAGAAGCGAAAGAAGGAGCAAAACGTCAATTTGTTTTTCCACTTATTTGTGCATTAATTGGTTGCTTCTTTCTGTGCCTTGACAGGAGACTATACCTGTAACCTTGGTGTACTGGTATGATGTGCCAACTGTGTTACCTGGCCAGGGCCTAAACTTTGCTGTTTTATTTATAATGTGTCTTGGTGTAGGCCTCTTCGGGTTCATCTTGTTTGGGACACTCTACGCTTCCTGGACTTTGTGTCTTTTTGCTTCACCAGGTTAGGGAATTTTTCAATCATTATTTCCTCAAATAGGCTCTCAATTTGTTGCTCTCTTTCTTCTTCTTCTGGTATTTCTGTGATGTGGATGTTGTTATGCTTTATGCCATCCCAAAGGTCCCTTAAACTACCCCCATTCTTTCTAAGTCTTTTGTTTTTGCCACTCTGATTTGGTGTGTTTTTTTCTACCTTGTCTTCCAAATCACTGCTTCAGTCCTGTGCTTCATCCAACCTACTGTTTTCTTCCTTCCTGTATAGGCTTCATTTGAGACACTGTGTTCTTCATTTCTGACTGATTCCTTTTTATTGTTTCTATGTTCTTTTCATGCTGTTGTAGTTCTCGCTAAGTTCCTTGAGAGTCCTTATAACCATTTTTCTGAACGCTGTATCCAATAAGTTGCTTGTCTCCATTTCATTTAGCTCCCCCTGTGGACATTTCTCCTCTTCTTTCATTTGGGACATATTTGTCTCCACATTTTGGCTGCCTCTTTGTGATTATTTCTATGTATTAGGTAGATCTGCTGTAGTAATCAGGGTGAGGCCACAGAGTTTATCAGGCTCAGATAACCAAGATTTGGTCATGTGAACTGAGGGCTCAGCCCCAGTCAGGGGTGCAAGGGATAAAAGACCCTTGTACTAGAACCACACATTGCAGTCTGTCCCAGATTATGCCTAGAACCTGATCTCAGCAGGGGCTGCTGGGAGACAGGAGGAGGGCCCGTGATCTCTCACTTTGAGGAAATGCAGGTCAGGCTTGAGGAAAGGTGGGAGGAGTGGTTCTTGCCCCAGGGCCACACAGCTCAACCAGTTTCAGATTCTGCCCAGTCCTTGTCCAGGATTCGGGAGGGTGGGGCCACCAGGATCCTGCAGAGTAGCTGTTAGGGAAACTATTGTGAGGGGAAGTCACCATGAAGTTCATAGGAATATTGGGGGAATGGTCTCTAGCCTAAGGCCACACAACTCAGAAACTAACTCTCCTTGGGTCTGCCTAGACCTCTATAATTTGGCCCAGACAGCTGATTCCTCAGCAGGGTGTAAGCTCCACAGGGTTGGGCGGCAGAGAGTCCAGAGGGTGGGGGCTATTGTATTTCCTCAGGCTGATGGCATGTGGAAGGAAGTGTTCCTCCCCAGAAAGATAACATCTGGGCTGTGGGAGCAGAACTCAGCTCAAGGATCCTGGCAGCTGTCCCTTCAACTCTCTCCCCAGAGCCTCAAAACCCAGTCTCTCTTCATGGGACTCCAGTTCACTCTGCTTTCTCTCTGCCAGAGTCCAGGATGAATGGTTGTAAGTGAGATATTGTGCATTGGCCCTTTAAGTTGGCACCTATATCTCTAGCAGACTCTCACTTCCCCTGGGCAGACAGAATCCCTGCTGATTTTCACAGCCAGACATTTTGTGGGCATATGTACCTGTCACTGGTGCTCTGGTCTTGTGAGCCTGGCCTGGGGTTAAGAACCCATTTTTCTCAGGTGGAACCTTTGCAGCTGAGATATATCCCCAGAACCTCAGGGGCCTCTTGTGGGCACGGGGTCGGCCTTGTTGGTATCTCCACCCTTCCTACCAGTCTTGATGTGGCTTCTTCTGCAAACCCTTGGTTATAAGTCTTGTCTTCAGCTAGTCTTCAATTGGTTATTCGGACTGATTATCCTATAATTTAATTGTAATTCCAGTTTGGTCCTTAGAGGGGGTGAGTGTACCTTCCACCTACTCTACTACCATCTTGGTTCCTAAGGTTAATTTTAAAAAGATTCTCATAATCATGTCTCAGGAAAAATTTATTTTAGGCATGAAAAATTGCAAATGTCATTTACCATTTTCTCCTATGCCAAAATACATAAACATTTGAACTTTTCAACAACATTGCAAACACTGTGACACTGAAGAAATCAATGACTTTAGGGAGAAAGGAAACAAATAATTCGAAGCACCTATTCGAATTAGGTGACATTTCACCTACCTCTTCATTTTATTTTTAGACATTAATTACAGAAGCTTTAAAAAATATATGTAACATTCTATTCTTAAAGAAAAAATAATGACTGGTTACATGTTGTTATAAATTGCAGGATTACCTATGCTTTTCCATTAGAAAACAGATGAGAAAATTAATCCTCACAGACAGTGACCCCTAAACCAAAATAACTCAAAGCAGTAAAACTTGGAGCAGGATTTTGATGATTACATACATTGTTTGATGACTCAGGAAAGATGTACTATCTCCTTTAAACTGAAGTTAGTTGTTTATATTCATTTTTGTTGTAAGTAAGGAATGCCTAAAACAAATTTAAATTATAAATTTAAATACTTAATGTATAAGAGAAAAAACTAAGTAGATATGTATGTTGGTTAAAATATATTTAGTTATCATTTAGATTAGTCTTCCATGTCTTCAAGTAATTTTCATTTGTCTTTACATGCATAAATATAATATTTACCTTTGCATACTAGGTTCTTTAAATGCATACATATTTCTGATTTTTATACCAGATGTAAACTGAGTAAACTAAATTCTAAAATCTTTTTCCCCCAATAGCTTTTAGGTAATACACTAATGGAGCACCACTATATGCCTTAACCTTTTATATTCAAGAGAAAATTGTTAAATTGGTTAAACCCAGTCCCCCCAACTCACCAAATGCTATGATATAGAATAACGCACACTTGTTCCCATCACGTTTGATGTTCAGAATGGATTACTTTAGAGGATGCTGAGATGGGGACATCTTTCAAACGAGAGGATGCTCCCCATTTATCGCCATCACTGACAGCATGAGCATTATCCCATTTGCTCTGTGTGTGTCTCGTGAAAGTCCAACGAAGGAAGGCAAGAGCAAAGAGAAAAAAAGAAGAAAAAGTGGTTTTCTTTGTTTCATATTCCCATGAAAATTTACCATTTAAGGAGCTTTCACATCACATCTTAGGCAGGAGACTTCGAAATATGCTTCCTCTGTTAGAGCAGCCACTAGCTATAGGAAAACATTTCTGCTCCAGGAACCAGAGGAGGTGAGCTCAGTGATACAATTCTCAAAGAAGAATAAATGAGTCTTTTCATTACATGATTATAAGACACTTTCCTTAGCATGATAGGGAGAATTTTTATTTTAATATTTTAGGCAATACATACATTGACATAACTCATTTCTTCCATAACTTTTGAGCATCTGTCTAATATGATGCAGTACATTGAGTTTGTTACTGGGCATAAGGATGGCATTAATAATGCTCTGCTATTTTACCCTTTATTCCCACCCCGCTTTATCTTCTAAAGTGGAGGAGGCGAACTCCTGAATCACACACAGTCTTACTACCTTACTTCCCCTTCTCAATCACCTGCCTCTCCTTCCCTGTCTGCCTCTGCAAATTGACCTTGCATTAACTTTGCAGCAGATCATGTTGCTTGTCCTTCACGTAGACAGCTCTGTGCTGTCTGCTCCTTAACTGTGATCAGACCGCCTTGTTACTTTCTCTCTCCTCCAAGGTCCCATCTTGACTTAGTTTCTGTCTTGTGTAAGCTCCATGGGTAAGCATTGGTGAGATTTACTTTGGAAACTTGGCTTGCAATCCGTGGAGCAACAAGAACAGCTGGTGCTGCTGCTGTTCAGTTTTTCTTGGCAGATGGGCATAGAGGAAATTACGAACGGGGGAATTGGCCTCAGCTTTGGCTTCTATATCCTGCAGAAATGTTACGTTTACCAGCTCTGTCTCCTCTACCACTCTAGCACCAACACTCAGTAGTTTAATGCATTCTCTTAAATTCATGGTCCAGGGCTTCCTGTGTAGGCTTTGTTCTGAGCTTCATACTCTAGTTGTCCTCTGGCCAGTTGACCACAATGGGAAGCAGTTTCAGTTATTCTTACGCAGTTTGAATTATAGCTTAAGTAAATGTTATTCCACATCCCCAGTAATTATGTGTGTTGGTTTGTCTATTTATTTGTTAAAATAAACGTCACAGAGTGTCTTAGTTTTCTCAGGCTGCTATAACAAAATACCATAGGCCAGATGGCTTAAAAAACAGACATATTTTTACGGTTCTGTAGAAGTCCAAAATCAAGGTGCTAGCCAGTTCAGTTCCTGGTGAGGGCCCTCTTCCTGGCTGGCAGACGGCCACTTTCTTGTCTAACCTCATATGACAGAGAGAAGGCAAGCTCTGTGTTTCTTACTCTTTCTTCTTCTAAGGGCACTAAGCTCATCATGGGACCTTCACTCTCATGACCTCACCTAAGCCTAATTACCTCCCAAAGGCCCTGCCTCCCCTTACCTTCACTCTAGGGGTTTGGGCTTCAACATACAAATAAAGGGGGACACAATCAGTCCACAATAATGAGCTATAATCTATGTACCATAAAACTTTACAATTTTAAGAGTAAAAATTAATGTGGTTTGATCCACCAGCCCAATCATGATATTAGAACATTATCATTATCCCCAAAACTACTTCTGCTACTTCGCAGTTAATCCCTGATACCTACTCCCAGACCAACCTCTACAAACCACTGGACTTTCTGATACTACGGTTTGCATTTTTCAGAATGTCACTTAAATAGAATCATATAGTATATACATAATCTTTATTGTCTACCTTCTTTAATTTGGCCTGATGACTAAAAATTCATCCATGTGCTCTTGTATGTCATTAGTTCTCTCCTTTTTATTTCTGAGCTTACTCATTATCCAGTTGATGGACACGTAACTTGTTTCCTGTTTATGCTTTTAGTGAGTGAAGCTCTGATAAACATCAAAGGGCAAGTCTTTATGGGGGCATAAGCTCTCATTTTCTGCAGTAAACATCTAGGAGTGGAATTAGTAGGTCGTGTAAGAAGTGTAGGTTTAATTTGATAAGACAGTGTCACCTTGTTTTTCAAGCTGTGCACCTTTTTGAGTTTTCTCCTGTAGTCTATGAGTTTCAGTTGCCCTATATCATCACGAGCACTTGTCAACCTTCTAAAATTTTAACCTTTCTAGTGGGTGTATAATGCATTTCCATACTGACTAGTGAAACTGAAGATTTTTAATGTGATTACTTGCTATTTATATATCATGTTTGGAAAATTTTCTATTCAAATATTTTATCCACATTTTGTAGTATAATTTATCTTAGCATTATGAGTTATTTGTATTTTCTGAATACCAGTCCTTCATTAGATGTATGTTATGCAAATATTTTTTCCCAGTATGGGGATTGCCTTTTCATTTTCTTAACAGTGTTTTTAAAGAAAAAAATTACTTTTGATATTTCATTAATGTTTTATTTTATGAATAGGGCTTTTAGTCCTGCCTGATACTTCTTTATTAACCCTAAGATCACAAAGTTTTTGCTTTATTTTCTTCTAGAAATTGTATAATTTTAGGACTTCATTTAGGCTTATGATCCACCTTTTTCTAGTTAATATTTTTTATGGTATCTGGTAAAAATTTGTAGTTCGCTATTTGCATTTGGATATTCAATTGTTCTAGCGCCATTTATTGAATTCAACCCCCATTATTCTAAGATGTGCAGGAGTGTGGCTTTGATAGAAAACTTCCTCATTGTGGCTTTGATCAAAAAAGAAATAGAAAAATGACAATAATATTCAAAAAGGCTTTTTTTAAAAAACTGCTTTAGGAGACAGATCCTAGACACAATGTGTATGGTGTAGTTCTAATTTAATATGATTATAATTCAGAAAAAAAACAAGTGGCTATATTTTACTTTTATGATTTCTCATTTAGTAGAATCACAAATGAGGAATAAAGGTTTTTGTTACTGCAGAGCTCTGAATTAATAAGTTTAGAAAACATGGTCAATATATTTACTCATTGGGTTTTTTGCATTGATTTCTCTCCAAAGTTTTGATGTAAGCATATTATTAATTTCAATGCAGTCTCTTTAAATGACAACTATTTTTCCTTATACAGCTTCTCCTCATAATTTTTCACAAATACATATCAGAACATAATCTTCTACTTTTTCAAATAGTGTAATTGTTAATTCTTCCAGCATAAAATGCTTACCATCTTTGTCCAAATGGAAATAATGCTAAGAGTTAACTTCAGTTGCTCAATTAGTTTGATATAAAAAAAAAATGATAGAAGGTATATGTTTTGCATAACCCTGAAGTGGCTACATCATCTTTTTCCATGTTTTGCTTTTGTCATTATTACAAGTCTTTTCATTTTGTTTTAATCATGAGTTGTTTATATGATAAATTAACACATAAAGGCTTCTGCATTTCTGTTGTAAAACTTTAACTTGATTTGTTGCCATTTTTGGAGTGGGTAAGCTCTGCGCACATACCACAATAATCAGATGCCTTATTCTTAGATGAACACATAAATTATAGTTCTAGTCTTTAAATAACCAAAAAGGCGTGACAGACTTGAGGAGTTCATGTAGGTCTTTCTTATGTGGTAGAGATGTAATACATACTAAATCTATTTTTAATTCTGCCTTATGCAGCTTCACAGCAAAATTTCACATGTGCAGATGAGAATTTGTTTAAAAAAAACCTAATAAAAAAATTGTTAGCTTAATTTAAGCAGCATTGTGCTGTGAGAGCCAATTTTGTATTTTAATGCAAAATTCACAAAATAATTACTCTACACTTGCATCAACCTTCATCTTTGTATTATGGTAAGTGATTTAAATGGTTAAAATATATATAGCACTTAAAACAGTGCTTGGCACATAGTAAGTGTTCAATAACTGTTATTATCATTTCCATCTTCAGTGGAAAGAAGAAGAGACACATAAACTTAGGTTTAGGGTTGCTCAGTAATGAGAAGCGATGTACCTGGAATAGTTTGAAGAATATCAACATTAATTATTAAATGGAAGTATTAATCAGTTGCAACTAGGAAAATAAAAGATGATTAAGAGTACAAAACCAAAAACACTGAGAAGAAGATGAAGGATCTGATTAGTGTATGATTTATATATAATAAAATGTTTATGCTTAATTCCATATATTAAAACTAACCATTTTGTTGCAATAATAAATTTATAAATAAATAAAATGTAGATCTTATCAAATTCTCATTTAAATTTCATTTTGTGCTTTGACATAGATTGGTTGATATAATGTCCAAAACAATTTCTTTTCTTTTTCCTCTTCAATTGACATAAACATTCCTCTTTCCTTTTGGGAGCCTATTTCCTGTGGCTAGGGTGGACCTCTTCCACCGAACCTTCGTTAATTGGGTACGTGAGTAAGGAGCAATGAATGGCCAATCAGGGTATCCTGTTTTCCCTGACAATAATCACTAATTCAGCACTTGACATTTAAATTCCCTTCTGCCAAAGCATATGCAATTTGATCGTTTTTCTACTTTGTTGGGTGTGCAGTGATCACTTGCTGATTGTAGTGAAGCAGGGCTTGCTGGGGTAGGCCTTCTACTATGATTAGCAGACAATGTCTGAAGTAATAGGAAAAAAAGTTGTTGTATTCAAAACGTGAAAATTGACAGGTTTTCTCAAACACAGATTGGGTGAGGATTTTAGAATAGTGTTGAATATTCTTCCCTGATATGTTAGCTCTAAGCTGTAGTACTAGACTTAACGCCTTCTTCTAGTCACTGCTTTGTAAGAGTTTAAACAATGCCCCTCACAGTATTATTTTCCTTGTCTGGGTTACTTCCCAAACCGGAGTCCTAGTCTTAAATGATCTGTTTTCTTTTTGGTTATTTTTGTGTGTGTTTTTTTTTTTTGGTTTGTTTTTTGTTTTTTCTTTTTAAGTCCACATTCCATCTTTGGTAAAAACAGAATTAATTCCACATTTTATCTTATGGAAATTCTTAAATGCCATGTGAGAACATTTTAGGATTTGTATGCAGGTATGCATGCATATACGTGTGTGGGTATAGTTATCTGGAAGGTAATGAGTACCTCTGAAAAATGAAATAGCAAGACATAATCTATATCTCAGGGCAACAGGGCGGAAGTAGCAAGAAAATGGAATAGGAAAGATATGCATGGGATGCTGGTGGCCAGAGGACTGTTTAAGAAAGGAAAAAAGTGAAAGCTATTTTGAAGTATAGAGTTGAAATGTTTAAAATGCTTAGTAGGAATGAACTCAACTTTGTTGAATGTTATAATGATGAGGTTCTATTTTCTATATTGATTAATACATATGATTATTACAGCAGACTACGTTGAATGGTGACTTTTGGTTCACAATTTACATAATTGTTTTTATGTACTTTTACTAGTTTTACTCATATTTTTGCACTTAAAAATATAAATGTATCTTGAAGTTGGAAAACTTGGTTTTCAAAATGAAGAATTAATAAAGTTTGGTTACTGACTGGAAGAAAGCAAGAGTGAGGGAGTGAGAAATATTAAAGTTCTCCTTGAAATTTTGAGTGGGAATTGTCTAGAAGTCAGTGGAATGGTGCAGAGAGAAACAGACTAAAAGAATACATTTCTAGACCTATAATATTTTAATAATTTCTAGTGTATGTTGGTTTTCTGGATCTTAATTTCTTATTTAAAATGAATGTGATAAACCAAATATTGACAAATTCTGTATGCCTTCACTTTTAAGTAGAATCTAAAATTATATAAAATTATGCCCTTTGTGGGAGAGATCTTGGGATTCTACAAAATTTTAGTAATTCAAACAAATATTTTTGTTATCATTTTTACAGCAATTTTACAGTTGGACCTGCCCCCGAGTATAGTACCTGAGTCACAGATGGAACATCAGATCATTAAAATTTTTCTGATGATTTTTGTAGTTTTTCTTTATTATACCCCTTATTCTGACTGATCTGCATTCAGTACATTTTTCCTTTGTTTCATTTGTTGTTATACTGCTTAGGTGTTATGTTAGTATTATTTTTATATTATGAAATTTTGAACTATTCAGAAAAACATGGAAAATTACAAAAGCTAGTATACTGACTTTCTATAATTAAAAATTGTTAGCATTAGCGCACTGTTGCTTTAAATTCCTTCTTTCTGCTATTTTCAAAGAAATTTAACTTTAAATAAAAAGTGACAACCACTTACTGTATTTTCAAATGGAACAACTACAGGACTCAGTGTAGTCCCCCAAGCCACACGAGTAATCAGCAGCAGGGCACGTTCTGTAGCAGGGGTCTCTAGACTCTTGATGTGCTTTTCCATTGACAAGGCCATTGATTTAATTATTGGCTGAATTAAAAGTGAAATGATTTAACTAGATATCATAATTCTATGACATCAAATAAAAAAAAACAAATGGCACTTTTGATTTAGTTTATATTTAGAAAGTGGTAAGACCTCTGACTGGTGTGGCTCTGTGGGTTGGGCACTGTCCCACAAATCAAAAGGGCGCTGGTTTGATTCTGGCCAGGGCACATGCCTGGGTGGCGGGCCAGGTGCCCCGTTGGGAGTGTGCGAAAGGCAGCCAGTTGATCTCTCTCTCTGACATTGTTTCTCTCCCTCTCTTTCTCTGTTCCTTCCCCTCTCTCTAAAAATAAATAAATAAAATATTAAAAAAAGAATATATTTACACTGAAAAAATGGCTAAAACAAAAGATTTCTTTATTTCCCAATTTACTTATAAATAGAATCTCAAAGAGAGGAGAGAATGAAGAAGAAAAGATATTTGAAAAGTAAAAAATCAAGAACTTTCCAAAGTTGATAAACTAGTTCAACTCATTCTACCAGAAATTTTAGTGACTTTTAAACTGGATAATACAAAGAAAATTATACCTCATCTCAGGAGGGTGAAGTGGCTAACTATCAAAACTAAAGAGAATATCCAAAGGCAGCTAGAGAAGTGAAACACACTGAAACAAAAAGAACGAATGGACAAATCATGTCCGACACATTTCCAGGACCACTGTTGGTTGGAAGAATATAAAATACCACTAAAACAATCTGGGAAACAAACAAAACCTAACAAACCACACATGCACAAGAAGTAAGAAACCAAAAAGAAAAGTTACTTTTCAACCCAAGATTTAGTATACAGTAAAAAATTCTTGAAAATTGAAAGTGAAATAAAAATATTATTTACTTTTTAAACACAAATAATAATATATTGTGGGATTTATAGGACATGTAATGGCAAAATGTTGTATAAGACAACAAGAGGTAGGAAGATGTCTAAATAGAGTTATGCTGTTGTGAGGTTTTCACACTGATCATGAATAAGTATAATATTTGAAGGCAACTATGATAACCTAAAGAAACATTTTATAATCTTTAGTAGACACACACACAACCCATAAAGACGTATTGCTAAAATGTCAATACAGGGGATAAAATATAGGTTTGAAAATATGTGATTTACACACAGGAAGACAAGAAAATAAAAATGAAAAGACAAAGAACAGGGGGCAAATAGAAAATAAATCACATGTGGGTATTATTGAAAAACTGTAATTATCAATAATCATTTAGCACAATAGGAAGAGACATTAGAATTAATATGCAGATGTGGTTAAGATGAATAAAAAAGCAAGACATACTATATTCTGTTTACAAAGAAAGAAGCACTAATTACAAGAGAGGACCAAAAAAATGGAATTGCTTTATAAAAAATTGTATATTTGTTCTTATATGTTTAAACTTCAGTAACCTTCAAAGTTCTCTCCATTTGATGCAATACACCCATTGAAATGTTTTTCCCACTGCTCAAAACAGTTTTTGAACTCAGCTATTTTGATGCCTTTTAATGTTTCTGCCGGTTTTTGTTTCATCTTTTCCATATCGGCAAAACATTTCTGTTTGAGGACTTTTTTCATCCAGGAAAACAAAAGTTTTTTGGGTGAGATTAGGTGAATAGGGAGGTTGGGGGTCATGCCATTTTTGGTCACAAACTGCTGAACATTCAGTGCCATGTATACTTGTAAATCATCCATCATGAAATGAGCAAATGTGTTGAGTTTCCAGAAAAAATTCACTGAAGCCAAACATAACCTGTTACAACAAGGTCAGTTGGTGCAGTGATGCAGATTGGTTCCTAGAATAGTCACCTAGCGGGAGAAGCCTGTATTACAAGGGGCCAGCTCTCCACAAGATAATGACATTTTTTGGGTCTCCCCTCACGTAAGGACATTTGCAGGTTAAAAGCAAAAACATAGAAAAAGGTATGCCATTGAACAGTAAGGTGCTATGATGATACCAGATAAAATAAATTTTAAGGCAAAGAGCATGCTAGAACATATAGAGACATTTTGTAATGATGAAAGGTTTAACTTATTAATAACGCTCAATAATTCTAAACATGACTGCACTGAATACAGAGCTTCAAAATACCTGAAGCCAAAATTGATCAAATAAAAGGAGAAATAGGCAGATCAACAATTACACTTGCATATTTGAATGCTTTGCTGTCTGCAGTTGACTGATCAGGGGGACAAAAAACATCGTAAGTATATAAAAGATATGTACAACACTATTAGCCAACTTGATTTCATTGACATTCACAGAACACTATGTTTATTGAGAAATAGTTCTCCATGTTTTTGTTTTTTTGTTTGTTACATTTCTACATGTCTTACTAGCAAAAGCACTGCCTATCTTTGTCCTGGAAAAACTTTAAAAAATGTCTATAAGACATGTTAGGAGAATAGGTATAGTGTCTACCTCTGGAGCAAAAGGCAGGCATGTTTATTATCTATTACAAATTATTCAGGTTCTCTGCGCTCAGAATTTCTCTTCTATAATACACTCCAAGGCATGTGACTTTTCAAGTACCCCTGTGGGAATTGGGGCTCAGGAAACTGGTACACTGGCTAGTGCGTTTGCTATGATTAATAAACTAAAATTTTCTCTCACAGAAGAATCTCTTGTCTTCTGCCAGCATCCATAAATCTGTGGTGTGCTTGTTACTTTGGAAGGAGGATAAAAATCTCAGATACGACATAGTTCTTGACACATTTAAAATTGCAAAATACACATTATTTTTAAGTGCCCATGGAACCTTCACCATGATAGACAATTTACTGGGTCTTGGAAGAAGTTGCAGTAAAATAATACAATTTAACACATACAGAATATATTCTCTGACAACAGTTACGTTAAACTAGAAATCAATAACAATAAGATATCCTGAACTTTTATAAATATTGGGGAATTGATCAACATGTTAATTTATAATCCATGGATCAGAATAAATAACAAGGGAATTTAGAATGTTTTTCCAATGGACTGAAAATAAAAACACAATATAATGGGAGTTTTTTGGGATGCAATAAAAGCCATACTTAGGAAGAATTTATAGCTTCTATTAAACATGTCTATGCTTATAGAAGAAAAGATGTTTGGTCAATGATGTAATATCCCACTCAAAAGAAAAAAATAAGAATAAATAATAGTCCCCAAATATATGGAAGATAAAAAAATCAAAGCATTCAAGCAGGCACCAATGATACAGAATATAAGAAAAATCAAGTGAATGAGAAAAACCAGTGAAGTCAATAAATTTTTGTTCTAATTATTATTTAGTGTGTTTGCTGTGCTCAGCCTTTCGGGGTCACTCCTTGGAAGGGGCAATAATAGTGTGTTTCATGTGGGGGTGGGTGGGGGGGAGGAAATTCTTTCTGTGTGAGATGGGAAACATAATGATCCAACCGAGAAAACCATTCAATGGTCAACTCTTGAAACCTAATATCAGAGTTTGGCAACCTGATATCCTAGGCATGTATTTGTGATGAACATAACATTAGTAATAGTATCAATCTTATTCTTTTAATTTGTTTTTCCAAAATATAACTACTTATATATGCTGAAGCAGTAAACCTGAGTTAGGACTGTATGCAAGCTTTCTCTTTATTATATATGTTATATATTTATATTAGTCTGAATATTTGTGTCTCCCTCCAAATTCTTATGTTGAAATCCTAACCCCAATTTGATATTATGGGGGGTGGGGATTAGTAGGTGATTAGGTCGTGAAGACGGAGCCATTACAAATGCAATTAGTAACATTAAGAAAGAGATCTGGAGAGCTCCCTCATCCTTTCTGCCACTTGAGGGCATAGCAAGAAGATAGCCATTTATGAATCAGAAAACAGGTTCTCACTAGGTACCAAATATGCCAGCACTTGATCTTCCTAGCCTCTGGAAGGATGAGAAATAAATTTCTGTTGTTTATGAGCCATATCTCTATGGCACTCTGTTATGGCAGACCAAATGGACTAAGGCACACTTGTTTATGTATATGTGTATGTGTGTATAAATGCATACTCTACATACCTGTATATTTTCTTTCATTGCACCACAGTTAGTTATCTAAGAAAAACTGAGACGTAGAAACCCAAGGAGTCCATAACATCCTTTATCTATTCTAATATCTAAGCATTAAAGAGACTACACTATAATTAAATGATCAGTTGGACCATCTTATAGAGATGGAGGGGCACATTTGTAAAAACAGATCAATGCAATTTTTAAACCCTCGCACAATCTTAGTCCTTGCTAACTCCACAGTTTGCTATAATTTTACATTACTGTTTAGGAAGAAAACGTGTCTATTTTGATGTCAAGAAGTTATCATTACTACTCAGCTGTCTTTGGAAAATATTTGTTGAAAAATTAAGACTTTTACATTTTTCATGGAATACGAAGTCCAGGAATTGGTTTTCTAGGGATGATATTTCATAATTCAGCATGTTCCTTCTAACTTCCTGTTCAGCAGTCTTCTGTGTGCATGGTGTTGTAACGGCGAGAGGGTTCAGCCATGACCATCATTGTCGCAGGCAGGTAGTAGAGAACACAGGGCAGACGGCACACACCCTCTGAAACCACCCCTTTCATGGATGTTCCACGAAAAACTCCCTTTCACTTTAACTGGCACTGCAGCTCATGACCACTGCTATATACAAAGGAAATAGGGAAACGTAAATATTTGGCTGGGCATTTTGCCATATTTAACAAAGCAGGAATTCTTTTAGCAAGGGAGAAAACTTAGGTATCTTTAGGCAATGGCCACCTTGTAACTAGCAATCTCTGCCATGGCCAGTGTTAGTAACTTTTAACTTTTCAGTGCAAAAAAGGCATTATGAGAATCAGAATTTTTTAAACCTCTGCAATCATAATTGACTAAATTAGAAAAACATAGTAGGCTGAAGTGGATTGGTTAAAAAAATAGAATAAAGGCAGCAGGAATTTTAAAGGCAGGTAGCAATGAATGTTTTGTCTGAGGTGCTGTAGAAGCAACAAACTATTACCTAGGGAGAAAGGAGAATAATACCATTAAAGTTGACAAGATTTTCAGTCATTTTGAGTAAAGTTGACAAGATTTTCAGTCAATTTGAGCAGTCTAATTTGAGTAAAAACGAAGCTCACCAACAAATTTTGAACAAAGGTGGAAGAAGCTGTCTCAGAATGTACGCATGTCCTGTCACTGAAAGAGAGCAGGGTTGGCTAATGACCAGCTGAAATGGAATGCAAGCCCCCGAGGTATTAAGGTAATCATTGTTATCCTGGTCTCAACTTAAGGTTCTTTGCTTTCAGAGAAAGAGGACACAAGATGCTAATCAGCCGAGTATGTAAGTAAAAATACAATATCCTTTGTCTTTAACTTCCTAAGCAACTTAATAAAAATATTTTTTCTTAATTGCTCATCATATAATCTAAGATAATCTAATTAACCTGTATGAATCATGAGGCACAATACTTCTAGCTACAGAAATATTTGTTATGACAATACTTAGCACTTAGAGAGATAATCAGTTATGGCTAACTTGTGTAGAACCTATCTCAAGATAAGTTAAATTATAAAGGACTTTACTTAGATAGTTTAAAAGTTTCAGAGAAATAACCTGTTAGGCATGGCTTGATGAAGACTCTGGTCCAGTCTATTTCAGTTTTATCTTCAAATTGGTGTCCCTCAGGGTGGCAAGCTAATGGCATAGCCACAAATTACATCATTAGGAGGGGACAGGCCTCCCATTCCAGAATATTTTTTATAAATACATTAACTTTCATGATGACTGGCTCATCTTTAACTATCTCAGTGGACAGGAAAATGCTATGCATTGATTGAATTGCCAGGACCATTTGCTATGTGAATTGCTGTAACAGTATTTGTAGCAAGAAATTCGAGATCATCCCCAAAGATGTGGATTACTTGATCCACCTGATCCCACCCAACTCGCACAATAGCTTCATGATGGAGAATTTTTGGAATGGTTGCTGAGGAGATAACCACAATATTGATTGCTGAAGTGAAAAGCACTACAAATGGTTTGAAATATATGGGAAAAGACATGACTTTATGGTTTCAACTTTGGAGGTTATAAAAGATACTAAAAGCTCAGAAATTGGAACTGTCAGTTCTACAAATGGAGTTGCCAACCAGCTTATAATTATAACATTCACAAAACTTTTATTTTCAATGATAGCAGTAACTGACACATTTATTGAGTGTTGGTGAACAGAGGTTACAAATTCCATTGTACCTTCAAAATAAGTTATAAAGTTACCAAAGACAGTCTAACATTGTACACTTTGGAAAAAATAGATTCAGTTGTCCACTTCTGTCTATGGCCACAATGGCTGTCAAATGAGCTACTGAAAAAGATTTTTTTTTGACCAGGAATAATCCTCAGATAAAGCTTTTTTAATCCTTAAAGATAGATATCTTCTTCGGAATTCCTGTCAGTATAGACCATAAGCTTAATCTAAAACGAATGATTTTAACTGACACATGCTTTCAATACCCTTGGTCTTTTTCCACATATCTTGAAGAAATAACTACCATCATTTCTCACTCTATCTTTCTTGGGTCCCACACAAATTGCTGCCAAATGACAAAAGAGAAATAACAGGAACTCAATCATCTTTGTATTGAATACGTGTTCTATATAAATTGGTTTTGGAGAATGAGTTATTATACCCAATTCCAGTAAAAGCACAGAAAACTTAACTTTCATTATCAAATGGCAGAAAGCCATAAATTGTGTACCATAATGAAAAAGTTATTAGAGGAGTTTTCAATGTTTCTTTTCAATATATATCTCTGTTAGTCTAGTGGTTTGAAATTTACAAACATATAGTTGTTTTACTTCAGAGTATTATTTATACTCTTCTCAATAGTTAACATAGTTATTTAAATGATTATGTATATCCATATATATACTATATATACATATTTCAGATATTATATATGGAAGATTTGATGTAGTAGGAAAGTCAAGGAAGCTCTAGATTAGATTTTAGCCCTAACATTTAATGTCAGGCAAAGTCGAATATACGTCATTGTGAAATCTATGCCTTCTCATGTTTAAAATGCAGCAATTGCCTGTCTGCACTGTGTTACTGTGAACGACAGTGAGGTAAATAATAAAATATGGTGGTTAGTAATATTCAGCGTATTAATTCTACTCTTGACATAAAGGGTATTATAAGAATAGAAGAAACTATATCAGTCGGAATATTATGAAAATAATTATGTTATTAATAATATTGCTTTACAACCATTATCTATATCAGTGGTATTCATTACAATGAAGACTGAATCTATGTGGAAAACATAGTTTTTGAATTCATGGATGGTTTTGACTATAATATCCTGAAACTGGAGAGACAAAATCTTCCATATTGATGTTTTTTTAATTTTTAATTTTTTTCAATTTTGTTTTGAGGATCAAAATCAACATTTGGAAGCCTTAGAGCACACATTTATATCATAAACAAAAGGATGAAAAGAAATAAAAGAAAATATATCCACATTATACACATATACCTAGTTTTACTTCCACATAAAAGGAGATAATCATTTCTGGGTACAAGGGTGGAGTTTAGAGAGGTGAAAAAGAGGAAAGAGAATTCAATGCAGAACTCTTTTTTAAAAACACTCTTTTTGGTCAGTCTCCACCACCCCCACAACTCAGCAGTCACCCAGTAGAGAGGAAGGAATCTCCTAAATGTGAGAGTCTGTGAATTGATGTATCATTTGCCTCAGATCCTGTCTGGAGCTATGCAAAAATGATGAGACAAGAAAACATGCTGCAAATGAAGGAACAATAAAACTCCAGTGACAGAACTAAACAAAATGGAGATAAGGCAGTCTACCACATGCAGAGTTCAAAACACTGGTTCTAAAGATGTTTAATAATCTCAATGAGAACTTTAACAAAAAGATAAAACAAAAATGGAGATAGAAAACAAAAAATAACTAGTAAGAAATGAAGAAACTTATACTCAAATGAAGCATTATTAGAAGAAATCAATTGATTAGATGAAGCAGAGGATTGAATCAGCAAATTGGGAGATAGTGTAGCCGAAAACACCTAATCAGAACAGCAAAATTTTTTTTAAAAATCCAAAAAAATGAGGATAGTTTAAGGGATCTCAGAGACAACATGAAATATAATGTTTGAATCATATAGGTACCAGAATGGAATTGAAAACCTATTTGAAAATTAAAACCACAATGAGATACCACTTCACACCAGTCAGAATGGCCATCATAAACAAATAAACAGTCAATAAGTGCTGGCAGGGATGTGGAGAAAAGGGAACCCTAGTGCAGTCTTGGTGGAAATGCAGACTGGTGCAGCCACTGTGGAAAACAGTATGGAATTTCCTCAAAAAACTAAAAATGGATCTGCTTTTTTTTAATAACCCAGTAATTCCACTGCTAGGATTATACCCTAAGAATCCAGAAACACCAATTCACAAGAACCTATGCACCCCAATGTTCATAGCAGCACAATTTACAATAACCAAGAATTGGAAGCAACCTAAGTGCCCAACAGTAAATGAGTGGATCAAAAAAACTGGTACATTTACACAATGGAATACTACGCAGCAGAAAGGAAGAAGGAGCTACCACCTTTCACAACAGCATGGATGGAGCTGGAGAACATTATGGTAAGTGAAATAAGCCAGGTGGTGAAAGACAAATACCATATGATCTCACCTATAAGTGGGACCTAATCAACAAAATAAACAAGCAAGTAAAACATAACCAGCAACATTGAAATACAAAGCAAACTGACAGTAACCAGAGAGGAGGAGAGAGTAGGGTGACAGGGGAAAAAGAGGGAAACAGTCATCAAGGAACATGCATAAAGGACCCATCGACAAAACCAAATGGGGGAAGGATTGAGGGTGGGAGGAAAGCCGTGGCGGGAAAATGTTGACAAAAATAAAAGTGAATGGGGGAGTCTGGGAGTGGTGTGGGGAAGTAAGAAGTCAAAGAACTGGTGCATGCAGCCCATAGACATGGACTAAGAGGTGTGGGGATGATGGGATGGGGTGCAGGGCAGAGGGAATAAAGGGAGTAAAAATGGGAGAACTGTAATAGCATACTCAATAAAATATACAAAAAAAAAAGGAAAATTAATAACAGAAAACTCCCCTAACCTGCTGAAGGAATTAGACATACAAACCAGGAAGCACAGAGAATTTAAACACAAGATGAACCCAAGGAGGACCACACCAAGACACATCATAATTATGCAAAACCTTAAAGACAAAGAATCTTAAAATCAGCAAGAGAAAAGCAGTTAGTTACCTACAAAGAAGCTCTAATAAGATTGTCAGCTGGATCTGAACAGAAACTTTGCAGACCAGATGAGATTGTCAAAAGATACTCAAAATGTTGAAAGGCAAGGACCTAGAACTGAGATTACTTTACCCTCCAAGACTATAATTTAGAATTAGGGGACAGATAAAGAACTTCACAGACAAGAAAACCCAAAGGAGTTCATCACCACCAAACTGGTATTACAAGAAATGTTAAAGGTACTCTTTAAGGAGAAGAAAAGAAAGATAAAAATATGAATAACAAAATGGTAATAACTACACACCTATCAAAATTACATATAAATGGATTAAATACTCCAATCAAAGGACAGGGTGGCTGAATGGATAAGATTGCAAGACTCACACATATGCTACCTACAAGAAACCCACTTCAAATGGCCAATTTTCAAAATAGTTATGAGGATCTAAAGTACAGAAAAGGGAGTATAGTCAATAATGTGATGACTATGTATGACATCAGGTGGGCATTGGCCTTGTTGGAGTGATTACATTGTGAACTGTGTGCTGTACACCTGAAATTGGTATGGTATCATATGCCAACTTTAATCGAAAATATAAATTTTTTTAAAGGTTTTTTTTTTATAAGTGAAGAAGTAACTTGGGCAATGTCATGAATTTAGTAATAGTGGTTTGATTTACTACTGGCCTTACTTGAGTAAGAAAACAAGGGAGCTATGAAACAAACAAATGAAACAAAATAAAGAAGTGGGAAAAGAAAAAGTGAAACTGGATAGGATATCCCTAACTGGAGGAATAAAGAAGATGGTAGACATCTCTCCTAAGAGATGTGAACAAGTGAAGAAATGAGGTAAGGTAGGGTTTAGGCAGAACATATGGCAGAAGAATCCTAAGGAAAATCATGTCCGGTATGTTTTAGACTCTTTTTCTATCTTGGACACTGAGTTCTCGCTCATGTCCTCTTAACCATTGAGTGTCTATACATGTAATGGTCTTGTATGATGGGCTTCTTAGGGAATGAAGGAGAAGGCTTTGCGGGCACTAGTGACCAAAACGAGGAAAGCAACTGTTAGCAGTTGTGTATCAGTGTAAAGAGGGGACTAAGAATGACTGCAATTCCTCAGGGTGGTCACAAAATATTTGGAATTTTGAATGTACCTCAATGTGTAGGACATGAAGTTGATTTATTTGAGATATTTATGAAAACAAATCAGAAAAATAGAAGATTTTGGGAGAAACAAGTTAAATGTATTTTTCCCTTATAATTCTACTTTAAATTGCTTTTATTCCTTTTGGAACACTAGAAAAAGGGATCTATAAGTAGCATAACTAGGAGGATAAATTGTATATTTATGAGAGAGGTCTTGAAACCTTTAGCCATTTACACTGCCATGTATAATTAAAGTAATACTTAAAGTAGGTTGTTTCCATTCATTAGGAAGGTTCGGCTGACATGTATATATAGCTCATGATAACAGTGAACAGAATAACCCCTTGAGACAATATCCCACGGGCTAGATAAAACCTGCAAACACGATATTTGTTCTGTTTAGTGTTTTAAAATATTAAAAATATTACTTTCTAATATTTAAGGACTGGGAGGTCTCACAGAACAATCTGAAATTTTGGCTTTTTCTGAAAATGGTAAACAGTAATAAAGGGGCGGTCGAAATTCACAGAGGGCAATAAGCAGCCGGGGTTGACGAGCCCGCCACTGTCGCCCTTGCTGGGGCCGCCTTTCCCTAACTCTCTGCAGCGCCACCACTCATCTGTGCCCGAGGTTTGCCTCCTGTTTAACCCTGTAGGTATTTGAATTATTTTAAAGAAAAGAACTTTCTCTCTGTTTAGCTCAACGACTTGACAGATTATTTTGGTTATGGAAGTATCGCTCTCTTCTGTGGCACGTTAGGCACGAGGAAATGGCTGGGGAAGCCAATAGTGACACAGAGACTACAGAATGTTTTGTGTAAAACATTAGAAGTTTACAAGCTTGAAGGAGCAGAGCAGGAGCAGGGGAAACGACGATGGGATTCCTGAGATAAAGTAGAAGAAACAAGTAGTAAACTTCTCTGCAGGCGAGAATAGCTGAGGAATTTAAATAAATGATGCCTCACCTTAAATTGTCAAGTATTTTCTGTGCTTCACTAGAGCTAGAACACTCTATTTTGTTCTAAACCTTATCTAACCGCCTAATGCACATAGCCTCAGGTGGTTGGACTTTGGGCTATTGAGGAATGCAATGCTTTACTTTGGTGAGCAAATAAATGTAAATATAGGAGGCGCAATAAGAGAACAAAGTGATAATTCAGCAGAGGAAGAAAGTAGAGATGACCAGTGTCTGCTCCTACCTTGGCCCTCCTGAATATTGTGATATAAACTGGGCTCCCTGCATCCTTTAAAATGGTGGCTCCAGATTATTTTCCTTTAAATACAATGTAATTTCTGAAAACCAGAGAGAACACAGATATCCAAGAGTCTGAAAAAGAGTTACAATAGTTAAAACATTCTGTTTAAACCTGAAACATATGGGGGTTTCTTTATTTTCAGAGTTTGTTTAAAAAGTTGTTCTTCTCCAATCTTAACAGCAATCATTTTGACAGGAATGATTTCTATCGAGTTGGCAAATGTAAACAACAATAATTCTGACTATTTGAGTACTTTAAGGTAAAAACAAAATATGGTAGACTCTTATCTAATGAGAAAATCAGACTCTAAAATAAGGACATGAAAAAAATCACATACATTTAAAATTATCCTTGAAAATTTCCTTCACTGCCCTTAAGGTATCACGATGGGGTTATTTTCATTTAATCTGTAGCCCATACCCTAGGGGGATGGATGACAAGAGCAATAAAGGGATCTCTTCTGACTCCTTCTACCCACTCCTGCCCCTCTAAGTGTGAGCTCATAGGTTAAAAAATTCAGTGCCACTCTGCTATATACGCAGTACTTGATTTTGAGAATTCTATGGTAGTATGATTTCTGATGTTATTTTAGTGGTCTCAAGTTTTGATTTTTTTTCATCATACTGTTTCTAAAATTTAAATGAATGGACAGCTCTATAAGCATTTTATAAATACGATATTCTTTACAGTCTCATTGTTTTGGATAATCATGAACATTTGTTGAAGGGGCATGCAGAGTCACATCTAAATACAGAACAACTGATACTGTGGTCCCTAATGCACTGGTTAGCCTTTATATGTGGGGTGTGTTAATGTGTTTGTAATAGCGTGATGAAACATGCTATGTGGCCTCAATTTTCTTTTTAAGCTTGCTTTTAAAGGAGGCCAAATCCATCCAGAGGAGGATCAGTCAACCCAGATGCTGCCTACACATCTCTTCACAGTGTGTGAGATGCTAGTAATTCTCCTGCCTTTAAACCAAACAAGGCAGCTGTTTTCCCACACTTTTAAACAGTGTTGAGTAAAAGATGGAGGAAGGCATGTGGCTGTTACAGCTTTATGGCTTAAAAACATAAAGACTGACCTGATTCTAAGACCTGTAACTTCCCCTTACATTTTCTTCTCCCATATACTTAGATTTTTTTTCTTCTTATAATTTATACACACTTCTTATCTATGGCCTTGTTAACATAAAATAAATCATGAACATATCTAGGATTTAACTAAAACACTATTGTTTTCTTTAGGGTCCTGAAACAAAACTTTGAGGAATTGATAAATATTTTGAATAGAGCTAAAATCAACACATCTGTTTTTGTTTAGTGACAACTTTTAAGGTGTGGCTGGGGACAGGATTCATCCATCTTTGGGTTCACTCAACTTTGTCAAACTAGAGCTTAAATACCAACCTGTCTGCGTTTCTATAAAATTTTTGTAATGTCAGCATGACTCTGGGAAAGGTTTTTTTTTCCCCCTGAATTATACAATATTTTACCACTGCTGGTCCGACAAAGACTGAACAATGTTGTAAAGTATATGTTTGGAGTGCATTTCTCTTTAAAGGAAGGGCTGGGATAGAATCAACCCCAAATAAACTTAATTTGTTAAAATATTTTATCCTCAAGGGTATGACAAATTTAGTCTGAGCTTATAGTGTAGCTGAATACTGTACAGAAAATTAATCTAAATAAACAGATGATTTTCATTTGTCACAGTATTATGTGCCAATTTTTAAAAAATCTATGAAAACTATTGAACATTGAATGTGTGGTCCCAAGGAATATCATGGCAAACTGACCAGGCCGTTTCTGTTCATTTGGAAGGTTCACGTAACATGTACAGAAAGCCATGATAACTCAACGAATAACTGTCACCTGCTCACTTGCAATCTTTTATCCATGCAACAAATCTTTTGAGTAATTGTATTTGCATTTCAGGCCAGAAAACCTCAAATACAGATGTACGCTGCATATTATTTTCGCCATCTCAGATAATAATTTAGAAAAAGTTCAGTTTATATATTATGGTGCTGATGAAGGTGCCTGAGCTAAAAAGAAGCTACACTAACATGTATTTACATCTATATAATTACTGAATTATAGACAGAAACAAGAACTATTCAATATAATATATTCTCTTTACATTTAACTTCAAATAGGCAACTTATTAGGCTCCATAGAAAGTACAAAATTAGCATCAATAGTTCATTCCTTTGTATTGCTGAGTAGTATTCCTTTGTGCGGGTATATCAAAATTATTTATCCATTGATATTTGGGTTGATGGACATTTGGGTTGTTTCTGGTGCTGAATGAATGAAACCAGTCAAAAAAGAGAATACACTGCATGATCCATTTATATAAAACTCTAGAAAATACAAACACATCTAGAGTGACACAAAGCAGATCAATGATTGGAGAGAAGTGTGGAAGGAAGGAGGAAGAGAAGGATTACTAAGGCATACAAAGAACTTCGTGGAGTGATGTGTTCATTTTCTATTATAGTGATAGATTGACAGGCATGTACATATGTCAAATCTTCAGGTTGTACAGTTTAAATATGTGTTTACAGCACAATAATTTTACTTTAATAAAGTAGTAAATTTTTTATAAAGTACAAAATGATATTACTGAGTGTTCTCAGACACTTAGCTTCTATACTGCTATGTATAATTTAAGTAGAGTGTCTGCTTAGAACTTTATATTCATGAGTACTTTTGCATTCTAATCAGAATTGTGGGAATTTCAATATATTACCTTTCTAAAAAAATATTTATTATTTTTAGAGAGAGGGGAAGGGAGGGAGAAAAAGAGGGAGAGTAACATCAATCAGTTGCCTGGTGCACATACCCCAAGTGGGGACCAAGCCCACAACCCAGTCATGTGCCCTGAGTGGGAACAGACCTACAACCATTTGCTTTGTGGAATGATGCCGGATGAACTGAGCCACACCAGCCAGGTCTCAATGTATTATCTTTATTGTAGCTCATGGCCACATATTTTATGTAACTACTGTGCCATTAATTTTGCTAATACTTCTTCTTTAGTGACAGGGAATAGATGGTAAAATAAAAGTGATTGAAAGCTGATCATCAGATAAAACAAGCCAAAATGCATGGGCCTCCTATGCAGTGGGTTACATAAGCCTGGGAAAAGATTTCTTAGCCAGGGCATTTGTTTCCTTTCTCTTCTGAATATCTTGGCTATTGCTGAGTAATAAAGTGGAACTGGAAGGATGGCATAGAACTAAGAGATCAGCCTTGGAGCCCTCAGAGTTACCTACTGAGGTACTCGTTTGAAATTCATTTATGGCTGATTTCACTTGGAGACCTGAGAAATCTTTCTACTCTGGTAAAGTCTTGCATTTTATAAGTTTCACTTCCCTTTCTCTCTCTCTCTCGCCCACACACTCCCCCTAACACACACACATCACACATACTCACACCCAACAATGTACACACACAGCATTTCTTTTTACATTATAAAGATATCCTAAAATATTTTACCATTGTTACAGAGTTTAACTTACGAATCGGAATGTATAAATTTACAATGGTGAGAAGGACACTTATGTTAAAACCATTAATATAAAGTGCTGTGAACAGACATTTCTTTGGGCAACAGGAAATGAACCAGTTTTTGATTGGGTTTGAAGTTTGTATCATTTCCAGGGATTCAGAGACCCTTTGATGAGTAGAACTGACTTTACTGTAAGTTTCCTTGTCAATTCCTCACATTCATGATTTATGAAGCTTTATTCTGACAGCAGAATATTAACTCATTCTGCTGTCTGCTTTCCCACAGTGCTCCCTCCACGGCTCTGTACCAGCGATTGTTGTAGTGGGAGAGTGAGTGTGGGTTTGCTTCATGGTGGGTTGGCCTTTTCCCCCAGGAGGGTGAGGAATCTGATACAGGGAAGCCTAGCCAGGAGGGAAAAGTTTCTCATTATTTCAGTAGTCGATGACAAAACTTTAGGTAGAGACTTTTATCCATATAGAGATGAGGTGGATTTTGTTTGCTTTATCTAAGAGGGAAAGGCTAAACAGTTTTATGATCATTTCCTTGCTAATTAAAGTTTAGGGTAAAATTATTTCACCCCTTATTAAGGCCAATGGGAATGTGTATGGCAAGAAATTTTTGGCTCAAAGCCCAGTAAAAGATGCAGTGCAGAAATACTTTCCGGCATTGGGCAGGGTTGGGGGAGGCATTTGATGGTCACTAAAGAAACACTGGAACACTATCTTCATTTCACATTGAAATGCCTGAGAAAGAGGAACTGTTTAACCCTGAATAATGTGCCATTATTCACACATTTGGGAAGATTACAAATGGCTCGGGGTCACCAGGAGCTAGGAATGTCTATGAAGGAAAAATACATTGTGAGGAATGATTTTCACACTCTCTATGATTTCTGGGAGGTTTGATTGTTTTGATAAATTTGACATCAGTTTATAAGAACCATGCACCGAATAAGTAAGTAAACAAGGATTTTAGTTTTCTTTGACAGCTTTATAATGTAGAGTGTCATTCCTTGGACCCCTTCCATTCTCCTGTTGGACGTGAAGAGTCTCGGTTTGGAGCCTGGCAGAAAGGGGGTAATTATTGATACAAGAAAATTCACTGAGTGCAGATCGTTACTTTATATGTAAAGACACATATTTTCCTGTCTAAACTTCTCTAGTGGAGGGTAGGTACGTGAAGGGATGGAGCTTTTTAGGAATCAGTGTACTTAATCTGAAAAAAAATTATAGCTATATAATCTTTAGAAATTCCATATTATCTTAACTTTTTTTGGACAGTTTTGCAATTTTTTATACCTCTTGGTTGGCTTTCAATGAACAATAATAACTTATAACAAGAAAGAAAAAGTTTTCTTAATCATTTCATTGATTTTCTTATAATTATTCAGTTGCTTGCTTTGTGTATTATATATGCTTATCCATGTTATGCATATAGTTATGCAATCTGTGATTTTTGGTTTTTAACAAAAATACACTTTTTAATGTGATAAAGTTGGATTTTGTTTCTTTGGTACAGATTTTATTTTAAAAGCAATGACAAGGCATTCTAGGGCTTTAAGAAGTGCTATACCATCAGCTGTAGACTAAGTCCAAAGTGGGTTGAATACAGATTAGGGTAGAGAAGCAAAGATACCAGTTAGGAGGCTACTGCTGAAATCTAAGCAAGAAAAGTTGTGACCTGGCCAGCTGGAGAGAAATGAACAAGCTGTAATCTCAGTACGATGCCAGTTTGACTTGCTGGTAAATTGATGTGGAATGTGAGGGAGAGAGAAGAGTCACAGGTGATTCCTTGGAGTTTTATCTAAGTAACTTCCTAGGTAGGGTTGGCTTTTACTGAGATGGGCAAGACTAGGAAGAAATGGCTTACGGGTTGGGAAAAAGAAACTTGTTTTTGCTGTTATATTTTAGGTACCTATTTTATATTTTTAATGATCATCATTAAATAACCTCTAGATCTGTAAGTCTAGTCCTCAGCGTAGAGTGTGAAAATTAATAAAGGAGACCTCCACCCTGGCTCGAGTTGGGAGGGCCTGTGGAGGGTACTTTCACGCCCTCCCACTCATCATAGTTCCCTAGCAGGAACAGACATGCTGTACATCTCCCACAGGAAGGCTTTTTTGTTCTCCTCCCCAGACAACATCCTAGTCACTGTAACAATCCAGTCAAAGAAAACCCACCACAACTTCGAACTCCTAGTTTCTACCAATGGGCTAATTTGCCTATAGCAGTCCTTCCGACATTCTCTTTCCTCTATAAAAGGACGTTTCTCTTTGTTTTCCAGACTTGCCAATGGTTTTGTCATAGCTTGCATGTCCCATATTGCAATTCTCTGCTATTCCTCAATAAACTCATTTTTGCTGGCACAATAACTAACTCGTATTTTAAGGCTAAGAGTCAGGGACCTAAGTTATGAATTTACTTCTACATTTACATTTTATTTAAGGTCATGCAAGTGGGCAAAGTATGTGAAATAGAGAAGAAAAAGGATATAACACCAAGCTCTTGGCTGCTATAATATTTAGGTTGCAGAAAAAGAGTCAACAAATAAGACAGAAAGAACAGTCAATGTGCCAGGGAATAAACCAAGAGAGTGTGGTTTTCCAGAAGCTAAGAGATAAGAAATTTCAAAGAAGCAAGGAATGATCAACAGTGAAAATGCTATTTGACTACAAGTGAATTATGTGGGAATTGTGAGGATATAAAAACATTTATCTAATCTTGCAGGATGGAGGTTATTGTTAGCCAGGGGAGAATACTGGCTTAGTAGGAATTTCAGTCTGAGGTAGGTCGAAGAGAGTGTGGGAGAGGAAGAAATATGCTAATTTAGAAAATAAGGGGAGCAGACAGATGAGGCCATCCAGGAAAAGGAATACGCAACTAAATGAAGGATTTCTGAGCTGGGAGATAATTTAGCTTGTCTGTCTGCATATGGCATGATCCCATAGAGGAGAAGAAATAATGATGTAAGCGGTGTGGGGGGGGGTTGGAGGAGAGAAGTCACTGGGTGCGTGAGCAGTTGGTGTTGGGGGTCAGGAGGGATTCTTGTCTTACCATTTCCACTTTCTTAATCAGTCGATGAAAAAGTGATATTATTAGCCAAAGGGAGAAAGCAGGGGTGTTAGGGTTCTGAAGAGAGAGGTATGAACTAGTCTGATCAGGAAAAGGGAAACAATTATTAGAGGAATGTATTAATGGTAAGGCTGTTAGGTATGATAGCAGATCTTGGCACTTGAGAATTCAGTGTTCAGTGTTTAAAGGATTTTAGAATGTATTAGGGGATACTTATCATTTTGCAAAGCTATGAATTTGTGTCACATAAAAAAAATGAAAATATATCACCTAGGTAGAAAATAAAGCTTCATAATAATTCTTTTACTAAAGAGATTCAAAAAGAAAAACTAACAATAAAATCAAACTATTTTCCTTTCGTATTACCCCTAAAATATAGTGTTGAGGTTGAAAGTGAAGCAAATATCTAGGCACTTAAAAGACTGATGGTTCTTATCCAGATAGCAGAAGTTTGAGGTTCATTAAAGAGTGAAATGTCTATTTTAGTGAAGACTTGGACCAGTGATATGAGCAAATATACCCCCGCTTTCTGTGGAAATGAGATAAAGTATGACTGGAATGTTCTAGTCAATGCTCCAACTAATCACATGAGGATATTCTCAGGAAACATGTGGTTTGACTAAACTGTGAATTGAGAGAAAACCAAGAGCCTGGACAAATATTTCTAGTTAGCAGAGTCACAAAGGTCTTGGA
This sequence comes from Mormoops blainvillei, assembly GCA_004026545.1. Classification (NCBI taxonomy): domain Eukaryota; kingdom Metazoa; phylum Chordata; class Mammalia; order Chiroptera; family Mormoopidae; genus Mormoops; species Mormoops blainvillei. Next base: position 64,005 of record PVJD01002402.1, on the reverse strand, counting down.
CTGCATCCCTTCTACATCCAGGATTTACATCACCCTCTGGGCCACAATTTTCATGCTCCCTCTACTTCTGGTTATATTATGGGCTTGTAAATCCTAGTGATAATCACTAAATTACTCTCTCATTACCATTCTGAATAAGTAGAAAGAACTTTTTACATTATTGAATGCATTTAAATATAACAACCACCATTTGTATCATGTTTTCCTTTAAAATTCAGTTTTAAGTTTGTCATATTAGCCTCAAATCAACCTTATTAAGTAACTATTGTTATTATTATTATTATTATTGAAGTTTAAAAAGATTTGGTGACATATTTGTATTCATATACCCGGGGAAGAGGCAAAGATAATACTAGAATCCTAGTTTGCAGATTCCAAAATTGCCCACTGGTTACTACAACATGCAGCCTTCCAAAATATTAATAATGATCACAAGTCGAGCAATTTTATTATGCTTTTCTTGACGAGGTGGTTTCTCAGGTAAGTTCTGTGCTTAATTATGATATTTACCTGCTTAAAATCTTATTTGTATGTGTGAAAAAATAAGGTTTGTAATTTGGGAAATCTTCAAAAACAATAAATGACAAATAAATAAAAATAACCTCTGAGAGAGAAGCCCTTATAAATCATCCAGTCTACATACCAACTTTATGCATTATGAAACAGAGTCCCAGGAAAATTAAGAGACTTGCTTAAGGTCATTCAACTGTTTAATAGGATTACAGCTAGGATTGTATTTCTTGACAACTATCTCAATGTGTTTTTCATTGTGTTACACTGTCTATAGAAATTTAACTGCAAAACCACCAAATCTTTGAGCTGGGAGGGACTCTAGAGATTGAATTCAACCCTCTCATTTTATAGAGAAAATACAGATCCAGAAAATTAAATTGTTGTTGCAATGTTATGTAGTAAATGTAATAGGAAGTTAGTATGGGACTGTGCCTGCCTCAGGTTTCACAATGAAAAGTATTGGGTAGCAGAGAGTGTGTGCAGACAACACTGTCCCTATGTGCTGATTGTTTTTAATTTTAAAAAGATTTTATTTATTTATATTTTTAGAGATAGGGAGATGAAGGGAGAAAGAGAGGCAGAGAAACATTGACATGCAAGAGAAACATCGATCAGTTGCCCCTCGCATGCCCCCAACTGAGGGCCTGGCCTGCCACCCAGGCATGCACCCTGACAAAGAATCATACCATTGACCTTTCGGTTCCAGGTTGGTGCTCAGTCCAGTGAGTCACACCAGCTAGGGCCCTATATGCTGATTTTTTAAAGGAAATTGCATACACAGAGATACACAAAACCCCAAAATATGACTCTTGCACTCCCCTACTGGATTAAGGTCATAAAAAAAAATCAGAGACAGTGGTAAAAGGAAGAGATTGGTAAGGAGAATTCTTTGGAGAAAACTGGTGCTTTGCTTTGGGTTCCCAAACTTTGGGGGAAATTTTGAGACAGGCTAATGTCTAAGCCCAAGGCCAATGAGTGAGTCTCTGAGAGAACCATTTGATACGCCGCCTCCATCTTCACTGGAAGAGTCAGGAGAGCATTGCACTGGGATTGCTTGAACTCTCATATTTTGCACAGACTATGCGATTTTTTCTGTGGATCAGATGTGGGTTTTTTAGAGTGAAAGAGCTCACAGGAGACTTTTGGGTCCCGTCTCACAGTGCAGCCTCATGAGGCAAGGAGATATCCACAGAAAAACAAAGAAGATGCGCTGTGGAATGCCCCGAAGCTGAGATTTCAGCATCACACTACCACCCAGAGCAAAGGTTTATTCTTCAGGGCTGAGGGCTCCTCAGAAAACAGGAGATGAGGAGGGAAACTGCAGAGAAAAGAGAAAAAGAGTTAACTTTTTATCATCCCTCAATACCAGAGAGGACTGTCCACATGTGATGGCACATCGAATCTCTTCACCGCAAATGGTGTAAGTGATGGAAGATCTTGGCCAGGACAAGTGGAGGGCAGAGTGACGGCTCTGTGCTTCCAGCCTTAGCAAACGTGGGAGGGGAAGAGGAAAAGATTGAGTGATAGCCAAGGTCGGAATTGTTAAACATACATTCTACATAGTTAAGTGAGGCTGTTTGTGACTTATACAGAATGTAAAATGTGTTACATAGGAGTAAGTGGCAACAAAAGCCCTGTGAGCTGTCAAGGGTCCTAATCGGGGCAGGGAAGATTACCACCAGAGGAAGACAGAACTAAAGTTGCATTTTGTTCCCAGTCCGTGGGTCAATAGACCCAGCAGGCTGGTTACAGGAATCATCACAAAACTCATCTAGGACTTCTCCTGCACTCTGCTGTCTCAGAATGGAAGGCATGAGAATTGAAAGGACAAATTTATTAGGTTTTTACCTCTATTTGCTACAGAAAAATTAAGAAAATATTCATACCTTGAAAGTTCAAAAAATTTATTGTATAGATTTTGAGTAATGTCTGGTGAACAAATGAATGGTTGAAATAAACACTGCCGTGCCTGAGAGGCACAAGATGGGGAGTCGTTACCATTGGGCAGACCTGAACAGCCGAAGACACTGATGCCAATCAGAAGGAAAATTAACGTCTGGGGCACCAAGGGAAGGAAAACACAAGCCTTGTGTTAAGTGCCAAGACTGGCCACCAGGCCCATCCCGACGGTGGTTTGGACACCAGCAGTGAGATGTAAACATGGGTCAGCTGAGTTACTGTGCTTGTGCTAAGTTATACACACAGTGTGTGTCCATGCTTTCAATCAGGAAAAGAACACATGGCACTTGCTGGCCTGTTTTTGAGGACATGAGGCTCACAGTAAATATTGTTCTTCCTACTGCAGAAGAGTCAATGGGGGCCGCAGGAGCCTTGCCTTGTCCCCACCACAGTTGACACTAGCGTATTCCCAAGACCTCCGTCCTTGACTTATACTCCCATAACGGAACAGAAGCTACCAGCGGGGCTTCTCCTAGAGGTCAGGCACAATTACAGCATTTCTGCCAACCCGAAGGACTGGAAGACTGAAATGAGTGACGCTCAGCAAAGATCCAAGTGTTGCCAGACTGTTCTGTCTTGCACACTGGAGAAGAATCTGGCTGTGGGCGCAGGCTTTAATTTTTAGGTTAAAGTAAATATCCTTATAACATAGGCAACATTAATGCTACATCCTTAGGGCCATGGTGTTTCTTCATGATAAAATTGGACAAAAACATATAGAAAAGACATGACAAGGAATTACCAAGGAGGCAACCAGCCATATTGTTGGAATTGCTGTAAAGTACATTACAGAAGGAAGATTTTCTTTATACATTTGTAGATCACACACAGGATATTTGATGTTATAGCACAAGATCTGAAGTCTAACAACAAAGAGAAGTCCAAAGAATAGTTACATTTCAAATGATTACTTTTAATTTTATTTATTAATTTTTAGAGAAGGGAAGGGAGGGACAAGGAGGGGGAGAAACATCGATGTGTGGTTGCCTCTCATGTGTCCCCTCCTGGGGACCTGGCCTGCAACATAGGTATGTGCACTAGATTGGGACTCTAACTGGCAACTCTTTGATTGGCAGGCTGGTACTCAATTCACTGAGCCACACCAGCCAGGGCTGATTACTTTTAATTTTTGCTGGAACTCTCCAATCATGTGGATTGTCATGTAAAAGTAATATTTTTTGTTTCGTTCCTTGATTAATTTAGCCATGCTATCACTACGTTTTTAGTATGTCCTTAGTTAACATACCTTCAGGTAGCCAATGCCCTTCTTGTCTCACTGAAGCCATATTAAGTTCTGTCATATTATACTCCATTGTACCATAAAGAATATGTAATGAAAAGAAATGTGGAAATTCACAGTGCTATTTAAAATATTTTCCCAATCCTCTGATGTGGTAGCTTACAAAAATGGCCACTATTCCTTACCTGTTCCTGTGACCAGCACCTTGGCAATATGACTCTTTCCTCATTTCTGAAAACTGAGCCGACTCTCTCACTTTGGCCAATATTATGCGGAGTAAATCATGTTGTGCCTGTTCTGAACCTGGACCTCCGAGGTTTCCTTGGTCTCCTCACTGTCTTTGGATTCTATGAGTAGGGTAGCCTTTTGATGAATGAGATACATATGGTGTGGTCATTCGTATCACTCTGGCCAAAATTACACCATCCGGCACACGTCTGAAGAAGTCTATCCTAGATTAGTGAGTACCCAACCCACCTGCTCACTATAGAAGCATAAGTGATCCCAATGCAGATCAGCTAATTAATTACCCACCTAACCCATAGAACTGTGAATCAAAACAAAAAATAAAAATAAAAAAGTCGTTACTTCAAATCACTAAGTATTGGGTGGTTTATTATATAGCAATAGTTAATTGATATGCCTGGTTGTATCATTTATGGAGTTCTTTTGATTTTATCATCCTTACAAGTTTATACTTCATGGCTGGATAACTTGAAGATTGCTTAAATTCTTACAAATGGAAGAGACCACAGCTAATGGTGGCGACTGTATGCCATTGTTTTGATTCATTATAACTATGGGAAACTTCTACCTCATAAATATTATTACTTTCACAAATACAAGAGGGAAAGGAAGGAGTAGAAAAATATCCCTTGTCCCACTGCTTTGCAGCTATAATATCATTGGCCATCAGGGTCACCCATATGAGTGCACCATCCAATCTGATTTGGGATCCTGAGCCTTCAGGGCAGTACTTGGTCTTTTTGATGTCGTATTCCACACAGTCTACACTGTAGTGGCTCAAATACAATCACATGAACTTAAATTGAATTAGTTTGAACTCCTAAATGTTATAAGGGAAGGCACACTACCTTCTTCATCCAGGGGTTAATTCAGGTTTTGCACACACTACACAGCTTTCTGAACAGTATTGAAATATTTAGAGATTGGTTCTGCCTGGAGATTGGGTCAGGATTTTTGTGTAAAAGCCATCAGTTGTCATGGAACATTCAATCTAAGTTTAGGAAAATCTTTAGGATCCAAGAGAATTACATCTGCAGGTACAGTGAATAGAACCGAATGAACCTGTGAGGGTCCTGGAAAGGTCTAAATTGAAGAAGAAACCTTTCAGGCAATGTTTAATTTCTTAAGCTCTAAATGCATAGATTAAATTCTTTGGGTACAAGCTGTGATCTGAGAACTGATTATTCCCCAGGCCTATTCCATGAACCGAATATCCTGGAGGAGACAACTTTTCCAGGCTTGCACATGAGAGCTGCTTCAGGTGCAGAGATACACTATAATAATCAGTATCTCTTTTCAGGAAGTTGCCCATAAGACACCCCCACCCCCCGCTGCCGCAGTGGGACCCCTGCTTACCTCGCATTCATCACTGTGACCTCCATACACTGTGACCCTGAGTACTTCCTTCTGTTTCCTGCTTCTGTGCCTTGTGAATCTTTTTCTTCTGACTGAATTATACTCTTTGTATGCTCTCCAAGTGACCACCTTTTCCGCCTTTGAAATGCAACTCAAGTACTTCCTCTTCCACAAAATTGTTCTCAACTGCATCCCTCCTCCCTATTCTCTAAGTAGATTTCTCCATTTTATCAGTATTGTGTGTATGTGTGTGAGTGCATGTGCAATATTTTATTGTTACCTTTATGGGGCAGTTTTGCCAGATTTTATTACTAGATTTTCACTTCTTTAAATGGAGTAGCCATTATTCATCAATTTTTTTACCACATTTCTAGCTTAGTGATGTCTATATACTGATATTCAGTGAACATCTAAACGTGTAAATAAATATTATTATATGGTTTACGCTTGCTTTTTAGAATAAATGTTTAAAATCATTCTGAATATAGATTTTTCAAGTTTGATGGGTCTAAATGCAAATTATTTCATTATGATTTGTTATTTAATATCTCCATAGTGGAAGGACAAACTCTTATAAGCAGCAACATTTTGTAGCATCTAAGGGAAGAATATTTTCATTGTTAGTCATAGTTTTGTGTTGTAAGCTAGTAATAAAATAGATCATTTACATTGCTGATTAGTGCTTTATTCGCTTAGAATTTTTATTAATGAAGTGCAATTCTATATAGAAGAAATTGTGAGCAATATGCAAATAATACATATAATTATGAATACATATAAAACTGATAAGTAGGCATAAATAATACTTTTCTGCATCATCTATAGAGGGAAATAATTTACTTAAAAAAACTGAATCAGGAAAAAAATATGCCATGTGGCTTATATCAGCAAATAAGTAAGTCACTGTGACAAGATTTAAATTCTATTCATTTGTTTTTTTAAATGTAAAAAAATGAGGTCCATAATACATAACTCTGCTTTTTCAGGGATTGTAAATCCTAATGCAAAACAAATAGAAGAAGCATTTTGATCACTATGAAAATAGCAAGCAACACAAATAGGAGAGATATATGTAACCATCATAATATAAATAATATATTTTAACTTGAAAATCAATGTGCAATGAATCGAGTTGATTTGGTGGCATTAATATTTCAGGATATCTCAAAAGCTGTCATGAATATGATCCATGTAATAAAAGCTGATTCATTCTTAACCTGTTGACAAACTTGAGGAACTTGTGCCAATGACTTAAATAGAGAGTAAAGGAAATAACTCACATGTTTTAGGAATAAAAACATGTCCATGAGAAAAAAGAAAAAAATTGTCTCTGAATTATTTAGATGGGCTTTCAGCATTGGTCAGATTTCCCGAGTACCTTTTCACCTCCTACTACATTTTTATTAATACACATATCGATATAAAGGATTGGCCAAGGGGAAGTACTGGGGCTGGGGTGGAGGATGGGATGATGGGAGAAGCCATGTTATTCTTTCCCCTTCCCCCAGCTTCTGCAGACAGGGTGTTCTGTACTATCTGTACTAGCTTATGGCTCCTTTTGGACCAATTCAACTGCACCCTTGAAAGTACCACTGCCTACCTGATGGATCACTGGATGTGAACTCACTAATTAGACCTTAAAATTTTGTTTTAATACACTAGGATCAAATAAAAAAAAATTATCTCTCCTTTTGCCAATGAAGCATGTTCCAATGTTCTTTAAGCTGATAATAATTCTGCGTGTGTTTAACTTTCCTGCTACAAATTTCAGAGTATAAAGCCAGTTTATCAATGAATTCTTACAAGATAAGGGGTATTCTCTTACAAATTCAGTATTTAGGGAATACATCTTTCATCCCTTTCTAAATTGAGGTGAAAGAAGCAAACACTCTATACTATCAGAGCAGTACACCCTTCAGTTTTAAACATCACACTGCAGAAAACAGCAATTACCATGCGTGCGGAGGTAATATACTTTGAGGTTAAAAATAATAACATGTCAGAAATGATTACAATAAAAAGAATAATGTAACCATGATTTAGACTCTGATGCCTCAGGTGATCTTCAGAAAGATACTGTTGTCAGACACTTTAGGAGCCTTCATTAACCATGGCCCCATGAAGAAGATCCAGTAAGTACTGAGAAAGGTTAACTTTTTATAGGGTTGATTATTAATGAGCAATATGAGAAGTTCAGGAAAAATCATTAGATAATTTCTGGCTTTTGCCACATATATAATAAATTACATATAAATCAGTATAATTACATTTAAACAAAAATTAATTATAATACCTGCTACGTCATTTTGAAGAAGAGTATTTTTTTAAAGATTTTATTTACTTACTTTTAGACAGAGGGGAAGGGAAGGAGAAAGAAAGGGAGAGAAACATCAATGTGTAGTTGCCTCTAGTGCGCCCCCAACCGGGAACCTGGCCCACAACCTAGGCATGTGCCTTAGACTGGGAATGAACCGGTGACCCTTTGGTTCGTAGGCCGGCACTCAGTTCACTGAGCCACACCAGCCAGGGCAAGAAGAGCATTTCTAATTTAATTACTAACAATCCACAAACTCTTGAATTTTACCTCTTAAATATATTAAAGATATATTTAAGATCTTTTGGATATATTTAAGACCCCACTAGAATATTTTGTCATGTGATTATTTTTCCATGAAAATTAGAACCATTTTAGCAATCCAAAGTTTCATAATCAGAATAAGCCCCCTTCTTTCTCAGGATGCTGCTTCTCAGATGATGAAAATTATACTCCAGTTCTACTGGCCATTAAATCTCCTGTGTTGACCCTTAATCAGCAAAACAGAAATACTATCAAAGAGGATCATCTCAAATTCACTGGCACTCAATACTTATCAGTAGATGGACAGATGATTATTCATAACATGTTGCCTTATGCCTATTGTGCATTTTATCTCTAGACATGCACTTTTCTATACAGTAGCTAATAGCCCTATGTGACTATTGAGCATTTGAAATGTGGAAAGTTCTAATTGGAATGTACTCAAGGTATTAAATACACACCAGATTTCAAATACTTAGTACTGACAAAAAATGTTAAGCAGGTTATCAGTAAATTTATAGTGATTGATTTCAGGTTGAAATGACAATATTTTAGATACATTAGGTTAAATAAAATATATTAAAATTACTTTCACCTATTTTTAATGTAGCAACCATAAAATTTAAAAATACCTATGAGCTTCAAATTTGTGGCTCACATGATATTTCTATATGATGTCATTATTCTAGAACAGATTCTTTAGAGTCTCAGACACCTAAAATCAAGTACCAGTTACATATGCAGTGAGGACACATTCCTGTTAACTCTGTCCATGGCTTACAGGCTAAGATGCCTGCTCCAGAAAATTTACAGTCTACTTTTGAATTAAATAAAAACCAAAACCATGCTTACATTATTTTGCTATCCTAACTCAACAGCTAAAATTTGCTTATATGAACTGCATTTGGAGGTAATTCCACAGACCTTGGTTTTAGAATGATACAAGAAATTGTCCAAGTTTTTTATTGTATTTACCAAAAGTGGTATTAGGATGTTGCTTATTGCATCATGAAACTCCAGAGACATACCCCATTTCATATTACAGATGCAACTTGAAAAGGTATGGGCAAATAATCTTCTAAATTTAAGTATGACAAGCTAATATAAAAAGGTAACCTCTTATAAATTCTTTAGTAAATTGAATGATAAAATGAATTACTTTGTTGTTCATTATTTGCCCAAGACCTTCATTTAATCTCTAGAAAAAATATTAGGATGACTCCCAAATATCTAAAATACAATACACCATTTGGGGAAAAAAGAAAAAAGAGATTTAGATCAAGATGGTGGAGGAGTGAATGGAAGTCACACTGACCTCCTCCCAGGACCAATCTGGAATTACAACTAAATTGTGGAGAAATCACCCGGAACAAACAACTGAGCAATAGTGAGAGAGAAGCCTTAGAACCTCAGACAGACAGAAGAATCAGTTTCAGCACAACCTGCTGGTAAGGAGTGCGGTGGAGATGGGAAAGGCTGGCTCGGCACCCTCAGGTGGCAGTGCCAGAGGGATATTTCAGCGGCCAGTTGGATCCTCCTGAGAAGAGTGGGGTCTAAACCATAAGCGGGGTCCCCAGCCTACACAGGCCCAGAGCCAAAAAGTACACAGATAACAGCCAGCTGCGAAAAGTGGCAGGATTGCTCTGTGCCAGAGATGGAAGGCTGGAGACTGAAAAAGTTTAAAGGGCCAACACATAAATTTTCATTTGTAGCCATTTACCCTGGGCTCTGGCAAAGGTGGGGGCAGAATGGGCTAGAGATGCCCTAGGAAAGACTGGGATGGAGGCTTTGGGGAGAGAACTGAGAAAACAGCTGCTGGGATCCCGGTGCTGCCTCACTCCCCGATGTGGCAGCAGCCATCTTGATCAGGAAAACCACTCCCCTCCAAGCAGCAACAGCCTGAGGGGAAACATTAGCCCTAATCCCCAGAGGGATTCTGCAGCACTCTAGTGCTTAAACCTGACAGCTGGGTGCAGAGTGACTAGATTAACAACTGGAGGAGACAGACACAGACAGTAGATCCCGGGAAGTCTTGAACAGACTGTGCCTAAGGTCAGATGAGGTCAACATCTGACTTCACTAGAGGTGAATCCAGAAAGAAAAAACAGCGGTAAATACTAGAGGCTACTGAGATGAAATCCACTGTGGTCTTCTCCATGATTTGCTATATATTCTTTACTACAAAGCTTTTTAAGATTCATTTCTTGTCCTTCAAGGTGGTGCATATTAAGTCACTAGATTTTATACTATAGTCTATTTCTCTCCTTTCTTATAATAGTCTTAATATCTTTATAGCCTTATTAATACTGGTTCATTTGCTGTTGATAGTGGGATTGCAGGCGGGAGTTATTTTTATAGTCATGGGTTTGTTTCTGGGGCTTTGTGGTTTTGTTCTGGCAGCCAAATAATGCGAAGACAAAGAAATAGCCCCCAACTGAAAGGAAAGGAGGAATCCTCAGATAGACTACTAAACAAAATACAGGCAAATAAACTATTAGATATTGAGTTCAAAACAATGGTTATAAGGAAGCTCAGTGAGCTCAGTGAGCTCAGCGAGAATTAAAGAAAACTACAGGGAAAATATGAAGAACTTACTGCAAACTATAACAGCATGAATAAGGATACAGAAAATATCAACAAGAACCAAGAGAAAATGAAGAATACAATTTCTGAATTGAAGAACATAGTAGAAGGAATCAAAATCGGCTACATGAAGCAGGGGATCGAATCAGTGAGCTGGAGGACATGGTAGAAAAAAACTCCCAGAAAGAGCAAGAAAATGAGAAAAAGCTCAAAAATAATGAAGATGGGTTAAGGGAAATGCAGGACAGCATGAAACATAATAATATCTGCATAATAGGAATACCAGAAGGAGAAGAAAAGGAGCAAGAGATAGAAAACCTGTTTGAAAAAGTAATGATAGAAAACTTCCCTAATTTGAGGAGAGAAACAGTCACACAAGTCCAGGAAGCATAGAGAGTCCCATTCAAGAGGAACCCAAAGAGACCCACTCCAAGACACATCATAATTAAAGTGGCAGATATCAAAGACAAAGAGAAAATCTTAAAGACAGCAAGGGAGAAATAGGAAGTAATATACAAGGGACCCCAGATAAGGCTAGCAGCTGACTTCTCCACAGAAACACTACAAGCCAGAAGGGAATGGAAGAAATACCCCAGTACTGAAAAGCCAAATTCTGTAAGCAAGACTATTATACCCAGGAAGACCCTCAATTAAAATGGAAGGCAAAATAAGGAGTTTCCCAGACAAAAGAAGACTAAAAGAATGTACTTCTAACAAACCAGCACTGCAAGATGTGCTAAAGGGGCTGCTTTAAGAAGATGAAGAAAAAGAGTGAGAGAGAGAGAGGTACACAAGTAAAAAGGGAAAAAATGAATAAGTACCTATCAATAATAACTTTAAATGTAAATGGATTAAATGTTCCATTAAAAGACACAATAGCTGAAAGGATAAGAAAACAGTACCCACACATATGCTGCCTGCCAGAGACCTATGTCAGAACAAAAGACCTACACAGACTGAAAGTAAAGGGTTGGAAAAAAATATTCCAAGCAAATGGACAGGAAAAAAAGCCGGGGTAGCAGTACTTATATCAGACAAAATGGACTTAAGAACAAAGGCCATAGAAGAGCCCAAGAAGTACAGTTCATAATACTCAAAGGAAGAATCCATCAAGAAGACATAAACATTGTAAACCTATATGCACTCAACATTGGAGCACCCAAATATATTTTGAAAATACTGGAGGACTTCAAGAAAGACATAGATAGCAACACTCTTGTATTAGAGGACTTTAATACCCCAGTGTCAACAGTGGACAGATCTTCCAAACAAAATATCAAGAGGGATATTGTGGAACTGAATGATGCATTAGATCAAATGGACTTAACTGATATATTTATAGAACCTTTCATCCCAAAGAAGCAAAATACACATCCTTTTTAAATGCACATGGAACATTTTCAAAGATAGAGCATGTGATAGGGCACAAAACAAGCCTCAACAAATTTAAGAAAAGTGAAATCATGTCAAGCAATATCCGAGACCACAAGGGCTGAAACTAGAAACCAACCTCAAGGAAAAAACTCAAAAACATTCAAATGCATGGAGACTGAATAGCATGCTAACTAAACAATGAATGGGTCTATAATGGGATCAAAGAAGAAATCAAAAAGATTCTGGAAACAAATGAAAATGAGCAACAATAGTCCAAAACCTATGGGACACAGCAAAGGCAGTCCTGAGAAGAAAGTTCATATACAGGCCTGCCTGAAAAAGATAGAAACATTTCAAATAACAACCTAACCCTACATCTACAAGAACTAGAGAAACAACAACAAACAAAGCTCAGAGTAAGCAGAAAGAAGGAAATAATCAAGATCAGAGCAGAACTGAATGACATAGAGACTAAAAGAATGATTAAAGGGATCAATAAATCCAGGGGCTGGTTCTTTGAAAAGATAAACAAAATCAACAAGCCTTTAAGCAGACTCTTCAAGAAAAAAGGGAGAAAATGCAAATAAATAAATCAGAAATGAAAGAGGAGAAATTACAACTGATACCACAGAAATACAAAGGATTTGAAGAATTTACTACAAAAAACTATATGCCAAGAAGTTGGAAAACCTGGGTAAAATGGGCAAATTTCTAGAAAAATAAAATCTTCCAAAATTGAATTTAGAAGAAGCAGAAAGCCTGACCAGACTGATAACAGCTGGTGAAACTGAAGCAGTAATCAAAAAACTCCAGGCACACAAAAACCCTGGACCAGATGGTTTCACAGGAGAATTTTACAACACATTTCAGGAAGAGCTAACTACTGTTCTTCTCTGACTATTCCAAAAAAATCCAAGAAGAGAGAAGACACCCCAGCCCTTTTTATGAGTCCAGCATAATCCTAATCCCAAAACTAGATAAAGATACAACAAAGAAAGAAAACTACAGGCCAGTATCACTGATGAACATAGACGCTAAAATCCTCAACAAAATATTGGCAAACCAGATCCAGCACTACATTAAAAAGATCATTGATCATGATCAAGTGGGATTCATCCCAGGAAAGCAAGGATGTTACAATATTTACAAATCAATAAATGTAATACATTGCATAAAAAAAAGGAAAGACAAAATCACATTGTCATATCAATAGATATGGAAAAAGCATTTGATAAGGGACAGGACCCATTTATGACAAAAACACTTAGTGAAGTCAGAATAAAGGGGGCATACCTCAACATAATAAATGCTATGTATGAGAAATCTACATCCAACGTTATACTGAATGGGCAAAAACTAAAAACTTTCCCACTAAGATCAGGAAAAAGAGAGGGTGTCCACTTTCACTACTTGTAGTCAACATAGTATTAGAAGTCTTAGCCGGAGCCATCAGCAAGAAAAAGAAATAAAAGGCATTCAAATTGGAAAGGAGGAAGTAAAACTGTCACTGTTTGCAGATGACATGATAGTGTACACAGAAAACCCTATAGAATCCATCAAAAAACTACTCAACTGAATAAGTGAATTTGGCAAAACAGCAGGATACAAAGTCAATATTCAGAAATCAAAGGCATTTTTGTATACCAACAATGAAATATTGCAATCAGAAATCAGGGAAAAAATCCCATTTACTACAGCAACAAGAAAAATACAGTACGATGAATAAACTTAACCAAGGAGTTATATATTCAGAAAACTAAATAACACTGAAAAAAAGAAATTAAGGAAGACACAAAAAAATGGAAGTATATACCATGTTCATGGATTGGAAGAATTAACATCATCAAAATGTTAAGATTACTCCCCAAAGCAATTTACAGATTCAATGCAATTCCTACTAAAATACCAATGACATATTTCACAGATACAGAATGAGCATTTCAAAAATTTATATGGAATCATAAATGACCCCGAATAGCTGCAGCAATTTCGAGAAATAAGAACAAAGTAGGAGGGGTCACAATACATGGTATCAAACTATATTATAAGGTCACCGTAATCAAAATAGTCTGGCATGACTATTAACCTAAACCTAGACACATAGGTCAATGGAACAGAATAGAGAGCCCAGAAATAAACCCATGTCTCTATGGTCAATTAACATTTGACAAAGGGGGCAGAAGCATAAAATGAAGTAAAAATAGCCTCTTCAACAAATGATGTTGGGAGGTCTGGACAGCTACATGCAAAACAATGAAACTTGATCACCAGCTTACACCACACAAAAATAAACTCAAGATGGATAAGAGACTTAAATATAAGTCGCAACACCATAAAAGTCCACGAGGAGAACATAGACAGGAAAATCTCAGATATTCCACACAGTAATATTTTCACCAATATGTCCCCTAGAGCAAGGGACATAAAGGAAAGAATAAACAAATGGGACTTCATCAAAGTAAGAAGCTTCTGTACAGCTAAAGAAAACATCAGCAAATGAAAAGGGAACCAGCTGTACAGGAAAATATATTTGCCAGTGATACCTCAGACAAGGATTTGATCTCCAAAATATATAAAGAACTCACACGAGTCCACTTCAGGAAGACAAACTATCCAACTAAAAAATGAGCAAAGGATCTGAACAGACAGTTCTCCAAGGAGGACATACAGAGGGCCCAGAGACATGTGAAAGGATGCTCAGCGTCACTAGACATCAGAGAGATGCAAATTAAAACCACAATGAGATACCACTTCACACTAGCCAGAATGACCATCATAAACAAATCAATAAGCAAGTGCTGGCGAGGGTGTGGAGAAAAGGAAACCGTAGTGCAGTCTTGGTGGGAATGCAGACTGGTGCAACCACTGTGGGAAACAGTTTGGAATTTCCTCAGAAAAGTAAAAATGGATCTGCCTTTTGACCCAGCAATTCCACTGCTGGGATTATACCCTAAGAATCCTGAGACACCAATTCACAAGAACCTATGCACCCCAATGTTCATAGCAGCACACTTTATAATAGCCAAGAACTGGAAGAACCCTAAATGCCCATCAGTAAATGAGTGGATCAATACAACTATGGTACATTTACACAATTGAATACTATGCAGCAGAGAGAAATAAAGAGCTCCTACCCTTCACGACAGCATGGATGGAACTGGAGAGCATTATGCTAAGTGAAATAACCAGGCGGTAAAAGACTGACACCATATGACCTCACCTAATAGTGGAACCTAATCAACAAAATAAACAAGCATGCAAAACATAACCGGCAATATTGAAATAAAAAACAAACTGACAGGAACCAAGGGGAGGGGCAGGTGGATTACAGGGGTAAAGGAGGGGAAGGGTCATCAAGGAACATGCATAAAGGACCAATGAACAAAGACAAATGGGGGAAGGATTGAGGGTGGAAGGTGGGGATGGGTAGAGCTGGGGAAAGTGGTGGCAGGGGAATGTTGACCCCCCAAAAAAAAGAAAAAAAGAAAAAAATAGACAGGAGAGGCTAAGTTAGTTTAGGGAATTGAGAAGCCAAAAAACTGATACGTATAACCCATAGACATGAACTAAGAGTTGTGAGGATGATGGGATGGGGTGCAGGGTGGAAGGGATAAAGGGGAGAAAAAATGGGGCAAGTGTAATAGCATGCTCAGTAAAATATACCAAGAAAAAAACCGAAAAGAAAAATAGACAAGGGGAAGTTAAGAGTAGTATAGGAAATGGAGAAGCCAAAGAACTTATATGTACAACCTGTGGACGTGAACTAAGGGGGGAACGGACTGCTGGTGGGAGGATGGGTGCAGGGTGGATGGGAATAAAGGGGAGAAAAAAATGAGAGAGCTGTAATAGCATAATCAATAAAATATACTAAAAAAAATGAAAAGTTAATGTTAATTAATTACTCATCTAAATTCCTTCCTGTTCGAGCCAGTATGCTGAAATAAAGTCCTCAGGTTTCATTGGTTTTTATTTGTTTCTTTGCATAAATAGCACACCGTTCTCAATGATTTTTGAAGCCCCTTTTATCTCTAATTTTCTGTTACATTTACTTCTTATTCAAGATGTTATCATATTGAATATCCTTAAAACAGAACATATAATACTTGCTACTCTTTGTGTTCAAGACTAAAGTATATTGGTAAGTATTGTTTCTCTGTTGTATTATAATAATTATGTAATTCTCTTCATTTTAAGGATGATTGTTTTACATTTTATTTGTTTTGAATATTGGCACTTGCAAAATAACTGTAGAGTTAGCAGAAGTTATCCAATGTTAAAAGTGAGGTATCTGAAGCAATTGGTGATTAAACCCTACTGTTTTTGCTGTGTTTTTTTTTGTTATTCTCTTGTTCTCTTTTTTCCTTCCATTTATCAATTCTGAATCTTCTCAAGGAATTTATTTAAAATTGTAGAGATAGAAGCATCTGACTTGCAGAACATTTGCTGCTTTCAAAAGGTGAGTAAAATCCTTTTTTTTAGAGTAGAGTGACCATTATAAGATTTGTATTTAAAAGTTCTTTAAAGATGCTCTATCTGGAGAAAAAAATACACAAGAAGTAGTAGTATCTTTTGTTTGTCTCAAATCTTGAAGCATTTACGTACAATCCCATTGCCCAACTTGACATTTGGAGTGAATCGTGGGGTCACCAGTGTTAGCAGTGGCGGGGCTGCAGGGATGCTGATTGCGCTTCCTCTAGTTTCAGAAGCCCCTCGAGGTCGACTGGCTAAGGTGAGCCGGTCCCTGGTTGTCCTGTGGACTATGGACTTCACCGTGGATCTGCATGCAGTGTGCAGGGACGATGACTGCTGTTTTAAACAGGGAAACATGCCTGTGAGTACTTTTCAGAGACAGCGATGAAACATTAGGAACATTTTTTTACACTTGACATTTCAAAAGATAAGTTATTCTTAAAGCCTGATAGCTATTTATTTATTTGGTTTGCTGTTAATTGAGGACAGCAAATTTAGCATAAAGAGCTTTTCAAGAATATTTGAGTCTATATTTGCAGTTGAAAATGGTCTGGCTGTTAATGCCAAAGGGAGGAGCTATTACAAGTCCAGAATCAAGGACACATTGGCTAAGGAGAAGCATCAGCTGCAGTGTGCCGTGAGGAGCAATCATAAAGCTCTTAAACTGTAACCGCTTTTCTGCTCTTTAGCAAAAAGTGTCCTTTTAAATGTGATTAATATTAGCAATGGGTTTCACCTGTTCTCTAGCCTGAAAAGCCCTTCCAATACCTGACAAGAGTCTTGCAAAATGTGTGATATTTTTGCACAATCAATAAATCAGTAAAATTGCATTACCCTTGTGATTAAGGAGAAAGAGCAACGTTTCCTTGCTTTCAGACTTGAACAGGAAATACAGAAACACCAGTCTGTGGTTTCACTGGACATTCCAGCACGTTAAATGTGACCTCATTTGCATGTTTGAGAAACCAAGTCACGCTGCTTTCATTAATAGTAATTGGCAAACAATATGGTGAATGACTTGGGGATTCAATGTAGTTTTGCATCAATTATTGCATAAATCACACAGCTGTTACATATTGCTTTTCTTCCAGGGAACAAAGTAAAAATTAGCTGGGGAAAGGAGGGAAAAAAAGAAGAAACAACATTGTGTAACAATGTTTTCCCCTGATGTCTTCTGAAATGTATTTGTTTCAATAGCTTTTGAAACCACAGCAACACGATTTTCTTAACAATACCAAAGATAGTGATCTAAAAAACAATTTCAAAATGTGATTCCGAGATCCTTCCTTCCTTCCAACGTCACAATACCTTTGTTAGATATAACCCCCTGGTTTGGAGAAGAAAAAAACTAAACTATGTCAACAATAAAGAACAATTCTAGTTGAAACTAATAGACTGTATTAAGGTAAGATAGAATCATTCCTTTTTGAGCCTACCCATTCTGAAGCTCATCCGTGTGATTGCAGTGGACTGAAGTGGGAAGAGCTTCAGTATATGAAGACGACAAAGAGCCTACATATTACGCCTTTAGGAAATGCTCAGGTATTCTTTCTTTCAATGAATTCTATTCCCAATGTTAAGACTTTGAATTTCATAAGGAGGTACTTTTTCCCATTTGGGAGACTTAGCAAAATAATGAGTGCTGTAGGTTTTATTGGTATTTATTCATGGCTGTTTATATAAAAAATAAAAACCATGATTTAAAAATATACCTATGTTATAATGAAATTGATGATTGTCTGTAGCAACAGTTGTTAAAATATTTACCATTAATTTGAGGAACATGTATGTCACCATGGGGGTGGCTTTATTTTCACTGTGGTTAAAGATCTCTGTCTACAATTTTACTCATAAGAAAGACTTTGCAGGTAAACTTAAGGTAGTATTAATTTGAATTTTAAGTGTCCATTTAATGATCTTAGGTTTTCAAAGTAAGTAAACATCATAACTATACATTGACTAGCATGCAATATTTTAGTAGGTGATCCAGATATTTCATTACGTTTATTTCCTTTACTAATTTCTGACAATGAATGTGCATGCAAGTAACAAAGGAGACATGAGAGTAAAATTACATGACATCAAGTTCTGTACTAAGAATCATTTAGTTAAAGATCAATATCTATGAAAAATAATTACTTGTTCTTAATTTTAGAACACACCTAGACTACAAAGGAAACACAAACATTTGGAGCTTTTATATTGACACAGCTTTTATAATATTTCTCATTATCTTTTAAACTAGGGATCCTTTCATTCTCGTGGTCACAAAATCAGAGTAATGTATCCAAATTTAATTTTGGAAACATAAAAGAACAAAAAGAATATGAATCAGTTAAAAAACAAACTCTTAAAATTATATGTAGAAGCAACAGATTATGTTAAATTTCTAGTAATATGATCAGTTTTCTAATACATTTTTAAAAAAAGTTTTCATAAAACACTTGCTAAAATTAGCATAAAAGTTTGATAAAAAATCACATTTTATTTTTATGGGAGAATTATTATTTTGATACATTGTATAAGCAATTATATAGACACAGTATACTTTATGTGAAAATAGTGGTTTCCTTCTCATACCATTCAAACACACACACCACAGGCCTCTGTCAGTTTACTGTGTGTTTATTCCCAACTGCGTGTAGCTACATTGCTGTTTTCTTGTTATACTCCCTTTATTTTGGAATTTGTACTCATTCTTTTGATTAAATAAGCCAAGATTTAAGCTTTCTGTTATCATGGGAACTTACCCATAAAAATTTCAAGTTTTTGAACACTTATAGAAATAGAGGTTTATCAATTGCCACCTTTGTCATTATTAGATTTTCTCATTAAATTCAGTTTGGATCACAGCCCCCCACCCCACACCACAATAGTTTATCATCATCTTTTTGGTGTCCAATCAGTTATTGAGCTACAGCATTTCAATGCATTTCCCAAATCAAAAAACTGCTTCTTTCCACCTAGTGTTTAATATAACAGTTGTCTTATAATTTTCCTTTTATAGTTTAATATGGTTAGTTACATTAATTGATTTTTGAAAATTGAACAAATCTTGATGCTTTGCAATGAATCAAATTTGATTTGGGTTTATTATTTTTCTTATGGATTGTTAGATGTTCTTTGCTGACATTTTCCTAAGGATATTTACCTCTATAGACCCAATTGACATGGTCTTTAATTGATTTTCTTTTAATGTCCTTCTAGTCTTTTTTTTTTCTTGCTGTACAAAACAAGCTAGGAAGTATTATTTCCCCTTAGATTTTCAGAAAGAGTTTATTAGTATTCTTTCTTCTTTAAATGTTTGATAGAATACACAAATGAAGCTGTCTGGCACTAAAGTTTTCTTTCAGGGAATACTATTAATTAGTTATGGTCACTTGCTTTCTCAAGAAATTTGCCCATTTTTAAAATATATATAAATATTTAAATTAATTGGCATAAATTTTTTCATAATATTTTCTCATCCTTTTAATGTCTTTAAGATTTGTCTCATATGATTCTTGAGAATGGAAAATTGTATATATTTTTGATTACTCTAGAGATTTATCAATTTAATCATTTTCAAAAACCAATATTTGATTTTCTTTGTAATTTATTTTCAGTTTTATTCTTCTTTCTCTATTACCTTCATTTTATACCTTTCTTCTACTTCTTTTTAGTTTAATTTGCTTTTGCATTAAAGATTTTATTTAATTTTTAGAGAGAGAAGGGAGGGAGAAAGGAAAAGAAACATCAATGTGTGGTTGCCTCTCGCATGCCCCCTACTGAGGAGCTGACCTGCAACCCAGGCATGTGCCCTGACTGGGAATCAAACCGGTGACCCTTTGGTTTGCAGGCCGGTCTTCAATCCACAGAGCCACACCAGCCAGGGCTAATTTGCCTTTTCTTTTTTTTTAACCAGCTTACTAAGGTAAAATCTTGGGTCATAGATTTGAAAACTTTATTCTTTTTTAATATTGAAGTTGAAATCATTTTTATTTGCTAAGTGTTGCTCTTGTGGTGTTCTACTGTTATTGGTACGTTTTGTTTATATTATCATTCCATTCAAAGTCTTTTCTAATTTCCCTTGTGATTTTTTTCTTTTATATACATACCAATACATACACCAGTTTTACAACTTATTTAGCATTCCTTTAAGTCATGTTCCATCATTTATTTTCCAAAGATGGATCAGACACAAATGCCTCCTAAAATTAGCAAGAAGGTGTTTTTCTCTTAATGTTTCCATATATTCTAGGCAGATTTTTGTTGCCCTAAAATCACATAGAATTTCCCAAGAATCAACCACAGACTTCTCAACAATTCTGCTTTTTTGTACACCATTAAGTAGTAACCAGTCCTGAAGTGCTTTGACTTTCCTACAGACCTGGGATAACCACAAGAACCTCATGAACCAAAGATTGGAAGGATTACTATGGTTACTGGAATCTTCCAGAAATTCTGAGAAATAATTCTCTTGAGAGAATTAGAGTCACAAAAAGAGGAAGTATCACATTTCCTTAGCATTATCGCAGAGAAGTATCCAACTAAGCCATTTTTAGATTTAGTGAGGAATGTAGTTTTATGTACTCTTTACTTTACATTATTCTACCTTTCTTTTTTTACGTGTCTCACTGCTTTAAAATTATTATTGTTTTTGTCATATTCATATGATGGATTTCTTGAATCACTAATCATTCTCATACCCTTGAAATCTTTTCTAGAACAAAAAAGATAGCTATAGAAATAAGCACATTCACTCAGGCTACCTCAGCTTCAGTCCCCCTCCCTTTGTAACAGGGAGAACAGTTCCTATGTTATGAGACTTTTATGAATATTAAATGAGAAAACATAGATAAAACATCTAGCAATGTGTTTAGGCCATAATAACTATTTAATATATAATGACTCTCTTCCTCTCCCATTTAAGTTTTCCTTTCGCCCATATGAGCTCTCTTAACCACATTTCTCTTCTTATTTGTAGACTAAGTGATGCCAGGTCAACTTCTAATACCTAAAGTCTATGCTTTTAAACTAGTTTTACTTACTAAATTATTTTTTTTCCTAAGCCCTTAAAATACAATGACATTTTTTCTTTCTAACAAGTTCTCTTTACTCAGAAGTCCCTGAGCAAAAACCCTTCGGGGAGCTGATTTTTAAAAATAAATTTACAAATTCAATGTTTCATTCTTTTGCTGCCATTCTCCAACCTGTCAAACACATCTGTTTTGCTTTTGCCTCAGTGGGATCTCTGCAGGAGTCAACTTCTTGATGTGATTACCCCAGCAATCTCATTTTTAGTTTCTACAATACACTGGCAGCTACCTCCTGAAGTGCTTTAAGATATTTTACAGATTTTTCTGTTAGCGACTTTTGAGAGACTACCTTTGGGGGGTGGGACCGGTAAGGTTTCTGAATTAAATCATTTGCTCAAGGGTCTTTCAAATCTCCATGTTTAGTCTTATACTTAAATGAATAATTTATGTTCTTTGGCTTTGTGTGAAGGAAGGTGCAAACTTGCATCTCCCTCCAAGAGAGAACTCTGAGAAACCCTAAATCTTGCAAGTGGAGCTCATGCTACCCTGAGCTCTATTGCATTAGCAAATGTACTGTGGTTGTAGGAGCCGTTTCAGACAATGATGAGATGGCAGATTCCATTTAGGTCTAAGAATTCCGCAAGAGAAGTTACTCTTTTGCCGTTGAGAGATTTTTCTTCAGAAACCCAGAATTTCTGACTGACAGCTGTTTTACCACCTGCAAAGCTCACCTTCTCTATCACCCATTATTCTAGATGACATGTGATATCTCCCACTTCAGGACAGCTTCACACATTTTACCCTGTACCACTCTAATGTCATTCAGAGTGGCAGCCATTCATTTCGATAACCCTACTGAATTATAAATTTCATATGGCCTGTGACTTTCTCTTTGAACCCATCTTTTCCTTTGAATCACCAAATTTACAAACCTATGTATATTGCACATAGTTCTAATTCTTTTTTGTCACTTTGATCTACTGCTTTTGTTTAACTTCTGCAACAGTTAAGATTCTCATCATGGCATAATTGGATGTGTGTAACTATTTCCTAAGTCTTTCCCCCTGTTTTCTATCTATTCCTTTCTATAATCCATCCTCTATACTGTCATCAACATTCCTTTTAATGCAATCACAACTGATTACATTATTCTCCTTTTAAAAAATCTTTAAGTAAAGGATCTGATTCTTGGTGTGCCATAATGGGTTACTTGCAGTCTGGCTCTTACCTATTGGGTGAACTCTATCTTCTGTCACTTAAAAAAAATGTACCTATAGTCCAACCATTCTTCAAAAATCAAAATACTATGTCAGATTCTATGTCTTTGCATATTATATAAACTGTCTCTGGAATGCCAGTATTAGTAATCTCTGATTTTACCTTTAAGGTCAGTACAAGTAAATACTAACCCTCCGTACACCCAAATCCACATCCTTCCTCTCACCAAGTTCTTACATTTACTGTGTTTTGGAAGCTTTTTTGCACTGACCATGAACAAGTTGCACAACAACTTATATTTATATTTTTCTTCAATTTAGAGAAAGCTACTTTGGGAAAAAAATCTTAAAAACATGGATTTTTTTTTTTTGTCTCCAGTGCATGGCACATATTTGCTCTATTGCAAATATTTGCGGAGTAAATGAGTGGGGGAAAGAATATAATATGAAGCAAAAATTGCAGTATATTAGCATATGAAGTTACAATATATTTTTAGAAACAGATTAAAAGCAAAACAAAGTAGGTCTCTAGGAGAATAACAAGGATCCAGTACATAGGGAGGGTAAAAAAATAAGACCCAAAGGAACTAACCAAATGAGAATTTAGGGAGTATTAAAAAAAAAGAAGAAAATAGAGAGGAGTTTACTATTTTTCTATAGATTTATTTATCCAAGCCTGTGGCCTTCAGAATTTAAGCCTAGCTCTCTTCCCCTGGTACCTATCTCCTTAGGCTAAATGTAATTTGTTTAGTGAGACAGCTACTTTGCCAGGATTCTTCTAGCATTCTTAAATAATTAACACAAAATGTAAGAAGTATTCAATAAAGGTGTCGGTTTACTCTAGTAGTATCAAGTTTGAGTTGGCGGAGGGTCAGAGTATTCAAACAATATGCCGCTTAGAGGACTTGCCTTGCAGAAGAGGGCAAATCCTGTAAAGGGTGGGGAGGAAAACAGAGTTAACAGAAGTACAACTTGCTGAAAGGGCGTTGAGAAAAGAGGAAAAGAAAAGAGCAACATGTACACATTTGTGGTGGAAAAAGAGTACTGAACATAGAATCAGTAGCCCTGAGTTGGGTCTGGAAATTTCCAGCCTGTAGTTGTGGTTCCTCGGGCAAATCATTTAACCTCTTCAGTTCTTATCGGTAAAACCAAGACATTGATACCCACTTTACAGGGTTGTTAAAATGATTAAAGTCCACATAAAAGGAATCTGTAAATTTTAACATACTATATAAATGTAAGTATTTTCCCACAATTTTGACTACAGTGAAGCTGTGCTTTATTTATTAAAAATTGAAAAAGACACATATTAAATGTATAATGCTTAGAAAGTAAAAATACTTCGGTTCCTCTTGCTTTAGATACTTTTGTATTTATCTAGATAGCAATGCAATTTTATTCATAACCCTAAAATAGAATGAGTGAAGGCTCAGGCTTTCCCTCTAGTTTAGAAATTACTTTAATTTCTCTTTGGTTTCATGCTTTCCCACAGGCAGTTTAGAATGTCACATGCAGTTAGAGTAGACACGTTGTACAGTGAAATTGTGCAAAACGTTCATGACAGTCCTCATCTGAGACATAAACACTTCATGTTTCCTGCTCGTGTTTTCAATAAGGCCATATTATTCCAAGCAAAATTCTTAGAATATGACTAAACACATGCTCTGGAAAACAACATATAATAGTCATTTCCTTTTGTTGCAGAAAGAGAAAAAATGCACCCCAAGAGTTGCTTTATTTAACTGACAGTTTTGGGGTTAGGACTAGTTATCATTGAACTCGTATCTACTGAGTCTTAAAAAAAGATACATTCTTTATCTGTTTGAATAAGTATTACTCAGAAGTTTAATTTTAAAGTGTTAAAATTTGTAGATTCCTTTTATACTTACAATGTAGTTTAATCATTTTAACTACCCTGTGAAGTGGGTATCAATGTCTTAGTTTTACTGATAAGAACTAAAGAGATTAAATGATTTGCCCAAGGAACCACAACTCCAGGCTGGAAATTTCCAGATCCAACTCAGGGCTCCAGGCTCTATGCTCAGTACTCTTTTTCCACCAAAATATGTACTATGTTGCTCTTTTCTTTTCTTTCTTCCTTTCCCAGCACCCTCTCAGCAAGCAGTACTTCCGTTAACTCCATTTTTCTAAAGTGAAAGTCTTTACAGGCTTTACTCTCTTGCGCAGGGCGGAGTCCTCCAGGCAGCGGATTGCTTGAATACTCTGATTCTCCTGTCCGAGCTCTCTTTGCTGCCAGATCTTCCTGACATGTTTTTCCATTTAAGGTGTCCAAGGTGTCTGCTCTCTTTCCAAAAATGATTTCCTCTTTCACTCTTCCTCCTAAGGTCTTATTTTTCTTGTGTCCATTGAGGGAGAGAAGGCACAAAACAGGAAGTTGATCTGGCAAAGTCATACTCAGGAAAGGAAAAGCAGTGTCTTCAAATTAATTGAGTAATATCCTAAGCTTGACTCTTTTTTCCTCTCATGGTCCCTAGTATTCAAAGAGGTCTGAAAAGATTTATCACCTCTTTGGACAGATTTATTCTTAATCACAGAGGATTAATTTTCTAATGTATCCATGAGAAAGCTATATTCTTTGTCTGTTTTAATACATATTACTCAGAAGTTTAATTTTAAAATACTTATTATCACAAAATTCATGAACAGTATAAACATTTTTAAAAAGCCAGTTGCTTCAGGTATCCAGATTGCTAAATCACACATATTAACCGGTACGATTTTAAATTCCTTTTGCTCAGTGACCATTTTTATACTTCTGGGTATCCCAAAGTTCCAAGCATTTATAATACAAGTTTAATAGATGTACACTGAATTAAATTTAACTATCTCCTAGCTCCAGAGAAACATGCGAATCATAGAAATGGTATTTGCTTTTGGCGAGAGAATGTAGTGATCTGAGGGGAAGAAAGATCAAGAATGTTAGACTATTACTGCCCTGTTTAAGGCAGAATTGATAGGTGGTTCTCTAGACAATAGGTCAGTAAAATAATGTAAGTGTAGAAAGAGGTCACTATGCATTCCCATTTCTCTTGCTCTTTTTCTTTCTACCTTGAGGTTTTGATAGAATCGAAGGCAAGAACATCACATCAGCTGCTGTTTTGGACTTAGGGAATTTTGTTACACATTGCTGTATGACAGAGCTGTGCCCAGACAGCAAAGCGTCTGTCACCTCTACAGTGTTTTCAGTATAATTGAAAGTAACACCTAGGTGTAGAATAGTTCCTTAATTTTTTATTTTTGTTTTTGCTTTCCTTTTTATTATAACTTTATTGACCAAATGACCATGTACTTCTATCCATGAAGTGGCAATCATTTGGGAAGGGAATGATGTGATTCTGGCTTTGATGCCCTTTGGGGCTATGTCATGGTTATGCATTTCAACCAGTAACACATTATGCAGTTAACATCATTTCGATATACAACCCATACAAATAAACTGGGGCTATGTACTAGTGCTTGAAAGTTTTAAGCAGATGGCAAAACACTGTGATAAAACATTTTTTAATTGAATATAAAAGAATTTTCTTTGGGTAAATGGTGTGTATTGCACAGTAAGTTTCAGTGTGATTTACTGGAATCCGGCCAGAAGGGCGTGCGGCTCTGTGAATTATACTCACTGAGCATGCCAATCCTTCATGCCTATTTCAAAATCCCCACCCCCTTCACACCACAGCTGGTGCTTGTTTCCACCTGTGAGTTTTAAATAATTCAGTGAAATTCTTGAGAACCAGAGAATGTTTTGCATAATGTTGAAGCTTGATTACTATTTGCGCCAAATGTTTCTGATCAGCAAGATTGACTCAGTGGGAATAGTGAAGATTCCCTTTGAATTGAAATTCAAAACAAATACATTATCCGAAAAACTTGAAAAGAGAAGAATCATTCCAGTATCATTTTGCATTTGATATGGGAAAATAATGAAGGTAGATCAGAACATAATGGGAGAAAGAGTCTGATTTGGTGAGCTTTGTTCCTTATGGCAGTTACATTAAATTTTACCATTTATTTTTCTATGGTTTTGTTCATTCATTTCTGGGACTTTCTCTTTCTACTTCACCCCACAATTATTATTAATATTAAAGGCTCTATTATTGTGCAAGAAATAGTAATCACCCCATTTGAATGTTCTTTTTAAACATCATTATTTGTAATTAAACAGAACCCAATTCTTTAAAGAATATTAAAGGCAAATAAAGCACAAGTCTCTCAAAAGATACAGGTGAGTACTTGGTTTAAAAATAGATGATTTCAAACATGAAAAATAATTACACTTTGAACCTACTGACTAAAAGGGTAGCTCAGATCCAGGAAGCAGTAAAAGGAAAATAGAACAAAGAAATTGGAAAATAGAACAAAGAAATTGGAAATAGAACAAAGAAATTGAAGGGAAGAAATAATATACATCTTCTTTAAAACATTAGAATTGGAGGATGGACTGACTGTCTTATGCACAGGGTCCAATAAGACTGGGACTGGATTTGAGGATGGTGGAAAAGAAATTCCTAGCTCTGCTCCAGCATTATCAAGCATCAGAAAGGATATAACATTATGAGTGAGGGCAGGCTTCTTGGGTCTGACTTCTGTCTCTCAAATGAATGTGCTAGCAGCCAGCATGCCATGAAGGATGAGGAAACCTCTAGACCTGAGGAGCTGAACAAGTAGCTACCCTCGCACCTGCTGGATCGGTCAGGTCATCATATGTGAAAAAAACCCATGGCAAATAAAGTGATAATTTTTCTAAAAAGGCTGAGATACCTGGGGATTTCAATGATTCCACTGCTAGGAATACACCCTAAGAATCCTGAAACACCAATTCAAAAGAACGAGTGCACCCCTATGCTCATAGCAGTGCTATTTACAATAGCACTTAGGCCGAGTGTTGGAAACGGCCTAAGTGCCCATCAGTAGATGAGTGGATTGAAAAACTGTGGTACATTTACACAATGGAATGCTACATAGCAGAAAAATAAGAAGGAACCCCTACCTTTTGTGAGAGCGTGGATGGAACTACAGACTATTATGCGAAGTGAAATAAGCCAGGTGGTGAAAGACAAATATCATATGATCTCACTTACAAGAGGAATCTAATAAACAAAATAAACTAATGAGCAAAACAGAACCAGAGGCATAGAATCATGGAATAGACTGACAGCTGTAAGAGGGGTGGAGGGAGGTGGGGACTGTTTGAAAGAAGGGGAAGAGGTTAGTCAAAGAACATATATGAAGGATCCATGGACATGGACGATGGTGTGGGGAATGACTATGGAAGAGGGGCTCAAGCTAGGGGGAAGGGGTAAAGGGGAAAAATTAGGACAACTCTAATAGTATAAACAATAAAAAATTAAAAAACTAAACAATAAAAAATTAAAAAAATATATTTATTATTATATAAATAATTTAAAAAATTATAAAGTCCTGAAAAAAATTTTAAGTCCTAACCCAAGAATATGTGTTTACTGATATATTTATTGATTTTAGAGAGAGGGAAAGTAGGGAGAGGGAGAAAGGAGGAGAGAGAGAGAGAGAGAGAGAGAGAAACATCCATGTGAGAAACATCCAGTAATTGCCTCCCATATGTGCCCCAACTGGGGATGGAACCCACAGTCCAGGTATGTGCCCTGATGGGGGCTAGAACCGGCAACCATTATTAGGTGTCTGGGACGAGGCCCCAACCAACTGAGTCATCTGGTCAGGGCTTAAAGTCCTGAAATTCTCGATGCACCATACTTATGCTAGCCCTCTTCTGATGCATCTGGAAGAAATTTTATGCCACCTCCCATTATCTATGCCTAATCTTCAATATCTAGAAGCTTCCTACTTATTCTACATAGGGACTTCTCTAGCAAAGACAAGGTGTTGACCTGAGTATCACCTTTTTGTAGGCATATAATTTATTAGATTTATCCCATATAAGCTTGCTCATTTACATGAATGTGACATGAAGGGAGAAGAGATACTTGTTTTATTCAGTGATTAATCCCAAGCAATACTTGAATAGCATGTAGGAACTCAATAAATATTTGCTGAATAAGAAAATAAATAAATAGAGGTGTTATTTGATCTCTAACATATTCCAGTAGATATAATTCAATTTGATCTCCAACATATTCAAGTAGATATATTAAACCATATTATAAAATGATTTTTCAACAATAGGATGACTGGCTTTTTTATGAAAGTAAAGAAAATGATTTTCTGTTAGAGGAAACAGTTCAGTCATTGCATTGTCATTTAGATATTCAACATGTGTGTATCTGAATTCTTACTGAAGTTTATGTATAAGAAGTAAAAAAAAAAGGTAACTGGTGAAATTATTATGCAGATAATATAATGGTTATGCGTTAAGCAGAAAGAACCAAAAGGTGATTCAGGTTTTCTCTGACTGAGAGAATGTATGTTTTTTTCCTCTTATTACTTAGTCAAAGAGAAAAATGCTATCTGTCCACATTTGCCCCTTAAATTTGTGGAGTTTACAGATTAAGAGTGGACTTGTTCCTCTCTCTATATATACCTGAATATCACATATTTATTGACAGACACTATAGAAAATACCTTATTTTAGTAAATACCTTCTGAATTTAGGGCTTAATTACACCAGTACTTTACTGGGGGCTGTTTTACATCCCATTGTAGTCAGTTTGTATCCCAACGGACTACAAAGTCTTTGGACACTGGATTCAGAGATTTCTGCTTCTGGGGTTTAGAAATATTATTGACCTATCTGTTTGCTTCTGGAAATAATTTCATGTAATGAGTAGATGAGTGATGGCCTTCATAAGTCCCATGAAATGAGTTCTGTGATTCAATTAAATTGCATTTAATAAATGTAATTATGATCTAATGAAGTAATACCTAGAGAGCAATTAGAATAGTCCTGGACCCCTCAGCTTCCTCAACTTTCTAGGAAAGACACAGAATATAAGTAATGAACTAATTTTCTGTCTGCTCTATGCTGTGGGAACATGTGCTGGACCTTAAGATATTGGAATTTATGCCAAATTCTCATTTTTCCTTCTCCACCACACATTGAAGGTAGAGTTGTACTGGAAACAACAATAAAAACAAAAAAACTAAATAAATGAAAAAATTATCACTTGAAGAAGTCCTTTTATTTAGCTTTCCATATGGTAGCTCTTTTTGAAAGAAGTGATATGAAAATCTAATTTCTATCTACTTGTTTCAAATCACATCTGAAAGCGAATGCTGGTTATGAAGAGCCTGAGCAAATAAATATAAAATGGATTGGAAAAAACCAACTAGAAATAGTAATAACAATATTTATTTCTAACTGTATGATATAAATATATTACATATGTTATGCATATATAAGTCAGCACACTAGCAATTTTTAATCAATTTGTAGGTTGATGAAAAGAGACCGGAATGGACCATGAAGCACCAAAGGAGGAAAACAGCTATAGATTCTAATTCCAGGTCTGCCATTAACAAACTCTTTGACTTAAAGCAAGTATCAAATTACCTGAGATTCAGTACTTTTATATATAAGATTTTTTTTGAAATAACACCTCCCTGAAATTGGAATACAAATGAAATGACACATGTGGATGCTTTTGAAAATGCATATGCAATCAGGAGTGCTATAGATTATAAAAATGGTGAATGAGAAAGAGAAAAAAAGAGGTAGAAATCCTAGGGATAGCATCATCCTTAATATTATGGTCTCTAATTTCCTTAGAATATATCTCTTTTTTTCTTGTCCTCAAGACCTTGGAGTTAATCATAGTTTTCAAGACTTTTTTGGAATTACCATTTTAGAGAAGGCCTAATGCTTTGAATTCAGTGTCTTTTTGCAGTTTAAATTTAAATGACTTGACTTTACAAATAAAGCAAAGGTGGCTCAGGCCACCCTGTGCAGAAAATAAAGTTTCAGTAATTAGAAAAAGCATAGGTCCTTAAAATAATCATGACTATCTGCAATAAATTACACAGCAAATCCCAAGTCATTAAAATTAGCTTTAATAATTCAATTGCATTTTATTATCAAGGAATGTCAATATTGTACAATCATAATATTTCAATCAGTAGAAGAAGCAAAATTACCCTAAATGATAATCTCATTAGTGTCTGTGAGGAAGTCAATAAGAGAGAAGCTCTTGTATTTGAACATATATCCAGCTTCCCGATCCTGATTGTCCAATTAAGAAACTTGCATCATTAATTCAAGTCAAGTGATCAATACACTTTTCAAAGGTAAAGCAGATAATCAACTGTAGCAAGTTCTTGCATTTATTAAAACTACAATGTCAAAATATGCCAATATTTGCAAGAATAATTAGAAGAGCTTGCTAGATCAGATTTCTTTGTAAACACTGTTCTTAACGTATTTCATTGCTGTTTGCCTCCTGGATCCATACAGGGATAAGCAGTGGGTTGAAGTGCATTTATTGAAAGAGAAAAATGCCATAATGAAAGAGTTTTGTTGAGCTTTCACAAAATAGATTGCTTTGGATATTCAGCTGCTGTTACCTTACATAGATAAAAGCACACACTTTTATTAGCAAAGCATTCAAAATTAAATTCTGCAGACTGCTTCCTGGTGTAGAGGACCGAAAGATACCCAGGTCCTGACTACACATAATTTGAAGCCTGGAGGCAACAGGCTCCTGTGTCATGGTTTGGAGGCCATTCGGCCCCCACATAGCATGGGCTCTATCCTGATGCCATGGTTCAGAGGTTATTCTGTTCATGGTTCATAGGTATCTGCTGTGGCGATTTGGAAGCTGTCTATTTTTTTGATGGCTGGGAGGAGAGAAGGAGAAAGTCCACCACTGGCATGAATTATCACTCTTTCCTTTCAGTCTGATGGTCAGCTGAAATCATGAGTGAATTCCTGGACCAATTAACAGTCACAGAGGAATTTCATGTACAGATTAGCCTAAGATCTAACCTTAGAGTAAGGTTCGGGTTATCCTTTGTGAGATATATACCTTAGATTTCATTCAAGAGGACTCGCTGCCAGGCCCGAGGCCACCTGAAGGCCCCGTTGCCCCTCCCTGTATCCGTCACTGTATCTGTTTGTTCTGAGGTTATGCTTTCCCAGGCCAATGCAAGACAGTGATCTTGGCGCAGGCTGTAGGGCCCAGGGCAGGCTGCCCCAGGATATTCTATAATGGCATATTATTTATTTTTTTAATGATTGATTTTTAGAGACAGGAAGGGAGACAGGGAGAGAAAGAGAGAAACATCAATTGGTTGTTCCACTTGTTTGTGCAGGCATTTATTGCTTCTTGCATGTGCCCCAATGGGCTACTAAAGTGCCACCTTGGCCTACTGAGATGAGAGTCTAACCAGCTGACCTACCCAGCTAGGCCCTTATTCTTACATTATTTTTAATTAAAATGACTTAAGAAATAGCTAGTGCAAGAACACTCTGACCCACTCTGACCTCTTTATTCCCCTGTAAACTGGAGATATACATATAATACATAGACACACACACACACACACCTTTCCAGTCTAGTTCCCCTTCCTCTCCCCTTTCCTTTCATGTATCTTCCAGCAGGTCTGGCAGCTCCCTCTGCTTTATACTGATGATTCTGCTTTATCTTTCTTGGATTTTTCTGTTCCAATATTAAAAATGAGATATGTGTTTATTATATACAAGCAAACAAACAAACACTTCGTCAACTGGACGTATTTTGGGGAATAATATCTATGAGTTTTCTTCGGTATCATCAATTAATAACCATTTATGATGTCATTCAGCAATCATAAATTTTTTTGCCAAAAGTAAACATTACTTTCTTCTAGTTGTACAATATATGGAACTTCTGGCAATTTTATTTATTTAAAGTAAAAATAAACTTATTTATGTGTTATTAATTATGGACATCTTGATTGTTCATTTGCATTCATAAGGTAGGCCATGTTTTTAAATGCTTTAGTTACTTCGTATTAATCTATTCAGCAACTTCATTAGATAGTTTCAGTGATTCCCTTCCTTTAATCACATAATGAGATATTTAAAAGTGGAACTTTAAGTACTCTGGCAAAACAAAATATTTGATTTGAAAAAAACTATAAATTTAAGTTTTGTTTTAGTTTCATTAAAAAAGAAGTTACTGCCTTTTGTTCTTACTGTTTGATTATTTACCGATATAGTTAGATGTGAACAGTGACAGAGGTACGTACCCTGCATGTACTTTCCTTGGGAAGAAGCTGGAGGAAAGACTGCATGTGCATGCACATGTGTGAGTGTTGTATGTGCCAGCAGTACTCTTCAGTGGTTAGAGCTTCTACTTCTAATTTCTCTGGTCATGAGAGGCCACATAAGGAGTTTGAAATATAATACAAGAAAATTTTTTAAAAACAATGGAACCTACTAAATGAACTACAATAACGAAACCTATTTACAGGAGAAATCAATCAATTAAAATTTCTTATTGATGATCTATGTGAAAGAAGATAGCATTGAGACATCCTAAAATGCATCACAGATGAACACACCCCCTTAGGCCAATGATTTTTAATTGATGTGCTGCAAGAATTTTAAAAAATGCAATACCTGACTATTTAGTCTGGGGCACTGATCCCTTCTCTCTTAGATTGTCAAACTTAAAATAAAAATGACAACAGCCCACATGACAATTGCCATCTGATGTGAATGAGTCAAAATTATACCTATTTTTTGTCATATTGGAAAAAAACATAATATATTTTTGGGTGCACCACAGAATTTTAGTAATTAGTTACTGTGTGCTATGAGATGAAAAAGGTTGAAAATCGCTGCCTTAGGCAATGAAAAAATACAAACTATTCTTTTCATTGCACTTCAGTGTCATATGCCACAGGATAGTATTGGGTCCAATCAAGGGCTAGATCCACTCAGCTGCTCTCACAAGGGATAGAGTAGCGGGAGTAGGATGGGCAGGACAGCACTCTCTTCCAAGGTCATGATTTCCTTCAATCTCCATTCTAAAACTCTACACCAATTCCAAGATTATTAGAATTTTAAAAACCAACTAGGGAGGGAGTATGAGACTTGTTTTATTTTCCAGTTATTTAACTATGACTTTGTGTAAACTTCAGACATACTAATTCTACTCTGTGGCCTCAAATTTATAACTACCCATCTACATAATTCTTAATTCATGTATAGATAAGTACATAGAAACAATGTACACAAGAACTCAGAACTAATAGATTATGAGTGTACACATGTAATGCTTTGAAACAGCTATTAAATTTCTGTTATATTTTATATAAAGCTATGTATTCATAATATTTGTTTTGTTTGTTAATATGGATACAGGTTATTATTTGTTTTAAATATTAAATGACTAGGGGGAAAGTGATATGTTTGAAATGGGTATAGATTAACTTAATACAATTTAATGACAATTTTAAGGAAGGATAATATATTTTACTCCCATACCTAATTCTTTTTAATATCCATATAGTATGAATCATATTATTTGTTTAAAACACAGACATATTATGCTAAGTGAAATAAGCCAGGCAGAGAAAAACAAATACTATATGATCTCACTTATAAGTGGAAATTAATCAACAAAACAAGTAAGTGAGCAAAATAGAACCAGAGAAATAGAAATAAAGAGCAAACTGAGAGTGACCAGAGGGGAGGGGGTAGGGGGATCATGGGGGAAAGAAGGGGAAGGATCAAGTCAAGAAATGTGTATAAAGGACCAATGAATAAAGACAATGGAGGGGGGACTGAATGTGGGAATTGGGGGTGGGTAGGGAAGGGGAGAGTAATGAAGGGAAAACAAGGACAACTGTAATTGAACAACAATAATAAAAGACACATTAATTTTCCTTGTGAGAAATACATAGAAGTTGAAGAAATACGATGTTCAAGATAAGAGTTACAAACATGTGCTTCCTCTTTATAAGGCACTTTATGGAATTAGGGTCTTTAAAATTAAACACTTCTGACAAAATTTTATGATAGAAAATGGGCATTGAAATGTTTTTTAAGATAGGGAAAACTCATAACTTGGTTTAGCCACTTAGTTAAAACTATACTCTGAATACAATGGGAATAAAATTTCTGCAGGATATTACTACAGGAAACCTTCTATAGAAAAGTACTACAGGAAAGTGGAGACAGCTCTATATATTGCATATTTATGACATTAAACATTACTAGAGTGCCACTACACAGTCATTGAAAATGGTGGCTATTCAAAGGTGATGAGGCTTTTTGTTGGACATTTACATAGATTATTAATCATATATATGTGTGCCTATGTAATGTGTGCAGAGTAGGAAGGAAGGCACTGAAGTAGATATTACCAAATAAAAATAGAAATATTCCTAATTAATTCAATTATGCCCCTACATGCAAATAAGCAAGAAAAAAATCTAAACTAAAAGTACTCAGTCAAATCTGGTAATACTGATTATTCCATTGTTATTTTCTAAACACGTAAATCATACAATATTTTAACATAAAACAATGCAAATCATTTCCATTGTGTTACTAAAATAAAGTTAAATTTCACTAATAGTAATCAAACTACAGAAAAAGCTAAAATATATCCCTATACCTATTATAAACTTTTTGTTCATTTGTATAGGTAAAGTTTAATGGGAAATTTTCCAAGGCTGACTTTGGATATACTTTCATGTCCTTTCTCAAAAGTGAAACCATTTTAAATATACTCATTTCATCAGTTGACTGATCTTTACCCTTAAAGCCTTGTATGCTCTCCAATTTCTTTATATTTATATTTTCACAAATGAAGTCATTTATACCAACAGGATAAAAACATGATCACAATTCAAGTTAGATCCCTGTCTAATATGCTGAT
This sequence comes from Mormoops blainvillei, assembly GCA_004026545.1. NCBI lineage: Eukaryota > Metazoa > Chordata > Mammalia > Chiroptera > Mormoopidae > Mormoops > Mormoops blainvillei. Next base: position 28,636 of record PVJD01002402.1, on the reverse strand, counting down.
GTGAATATTGAGCTATGTAAGGGTTAACAGACAATAGCTGTTCCCCTCGTAAACATTAGTTCAAGACATTTGCTAGTAAGTTCACCTATATTACCTTTCAGACAGCAGCACAATTAGCAGTGTTGTAATATGAAAGGTAAGTAGTGTGGGCTTGTCAGATTGATTTTTGCTAACACTATGGTCTTTATTTTATATTATATTTTTCCAGGTTCCTTCCGGAATGGTGATTTTCCAACCAGTGTGCCACACGAATTTTTAAAACATGCAATACCTGTCTACTTAGTCAGAGGCACTGACCTCTTTTTCCTTAGCTTGTCAAATAAAAAAATGACAATAGCCAACACAACAGTAGCTGCCTGGCGTGAATGAATCAAAATTATATCTTTCTTTTTTGTGCATGAGATTCACACAAAATATATTTTTTGGTGTGCTGCAGAATTTTAGTAATTAGCTTATGTGCCATTAGATGAAAAAGGTTAAAAATTGCCGCCCTGGGAGATTGTGGATCACTTTGTTGGCCTGGCAGATGCTGTTCATCCTGGCCTAACAAAAGCACAGTTTAATTAAGAAGCATTCAGCCATTTATTGTGTACTCTAGACTACAATTTTGATGGTGGTTTATAAAGGCTAAGATTTGTCAGATTCAATTTCTCTGCTCTAATTTCCTATCAGGGAAAATGTGCCACCAGGCATAGATCCAATTTTCCTTTTCTATTAGCATTTATATTGACAGAATTAATGATTTTATTATCATCTTTGGCTTGTTGCTAAATTGTAGACATCATATCCCTTCTTGTAGATGGTTACATATATATTGTAAACTCATTGTCCCAGGAGGAATTAGAATTCATTCTATTAGATTTATTTTTAAGGTGGTGAAGTTAAGTGGTGGGAAAAGGAGTCATAAAGAAGTCAGAGAACATTGGAAAAAGGATAGTGCTCCTGAGTAAAAAGAATAACATGTCCAAATGGATAAGTGTCCAAATGGATAGGCTGGCAAAATTCTGTAAAACTCTCCCCGAAGGCTGAATTGTAATCCTTGTGATTCTTAATGATTCTCTGGAAGTGAAATATTTATCACTCTCTAAGAAATGTTTGAATGGGACTATGAACCCCTATTGGATTTGAAACAAAATTAATAATACTAAGAGGTGGTATACTTTGTGGAGGTTTCTTACCTTTTGGAAAAGAATACTTTCCTCAGCTAATCTAATCATGTGGATGATTTAACTATAATTTGCCAATTAATTTATTTCTCAAATATTCAGGTTGGAATGTTGAAGTTCCTATTCAAGTCCCTACTATTTAAGTGGAACTAAATTAGTTGTATGATTTTATGAAGGAAAAAAGCCATAATGTGGCTCTTCTTTTTAATTTATTTCTTTTCCTTGTGGGTTATTATAATCAACCTCTTCCTGTTCTTTGCCATAACATTTGATCAGGGTATCAATGTTCTCAAAGTTGCAGTGGTTACATATTAGAAACTTTTACATCAACATAAAGCTAGGAAATTTTATCATAAAGTTTTACTTATTATCTAATGCACTGATAAATATATATAAATATATTTCTCTACAATTTTTAGTAATGTAAAATTTTAAAAAGAGCTAGTGTTTTTGTGTTTTATAAGTGCAAGAATAATCATATTCTTGCCACGAGTAAAATGAAATGGGGATATATTCATGGAGTGTAATTAATATATTTAATAACCAAATACTGTCTGTATGCAAATTCCATGCCAACATTTTCTAAATCATATTTGCCCTCTGAGACATGTATAACTAACATGATTTTAGCATGGTGAACCAGATCAGTCACTCCAGAGATATTTTTAAATGAACTTCTAGAGGCACTGAAGAACAGCCTGAGCACCTATTATCCTTCATGTCTATTGCTTACAATGTAAAATCAAAATAATAGAATAAAGTAGACTGAAATAAACATAACAGAAAAGATATTGGGGTGGGGGGACAGAGAGAGAGAAAGAGCAAGAGAGAAAACGAGTGCACATATCATAAAGCTGGTCCATCGAATGAGAAGAACACTGGTAATTTAAATATTATATATTAAGTCAATAATGTGTGATTCAAAGAAACCAAATATTCCAAGTTGTCCTGTACATCCCGAGCTGTACTTAAGGACTCTTGTGGGAGTCAGGAGACTCAGATTCTAGGTTGCCTTCTTCTTTCAGTGTGTTGACTATTCTGCAAAGGAAAACACAGTGCAACCAGGAATCCTGAGTGTTGGCACAGTACACTTGTAAGCCCTTATCCCCTTTAAAACTCATTTTTCTTATCTAAAAAGCAGTAAAAATAACATGTACTTGGTACTGAGCAAGAATCAAACATGAAATTACAGTGTAAATTGCAATGTGTTACACAAATGTTTGGGTGGTAATATTGTCACTGAACCCATTTTCATGTTTAAGTTATTACTTGTATCTTTAAAATTCACTTACTGTTCATTGATATCCATACAACTATACTTCCTTCAGCATAGATAAAGGTGTCAGTGGTTTATAAAATGATGATACACTTATTTGTTCTACTTGACAGTAGTGTGTCTTAGAAAGATACCAGCCAGCTTAGAGTTTTCCTTTGGAATAGATATTGAATTTGAATGGTCATCTTTTTAGGCATTACATAAGTAAAAGATAATAGTTATTGCATTAGCATGAAGAAACTAACAGAGTGGGAAAAAGAAAGAATACAAATTGTAGGAAAATTTTTAATTATGTCTTCAGAGGTGAGTGGAGCTAAAAGAAATCTTGGCTCTACCACTTGGTTCCTGGAGTTGAAAAAGAATCATTAGATAGTATTCAGGTGGTGGTGTTGAAGTCACTTAGGAGGGAAATCAATCTTACCTTCAGGAGTCAAGGGTAACTTCTGTGGACATAGGGTAAGAAGGGCCCTCTCCAGACCTCCAAGCCTCCATCCACGGGAGTGAAGGGAAGCCTCTGCATGTCAGATTTCCTCTTCTCTAGTCACCATTTTTCCTAATACAACATGATAGAGGACACCACTGGGCTACACTAATCCCAGTTGTTCTCTAAGAACTATGGCCTTACCTCCACTTTCTGTCTTGAGTCCACCAAAAATAATATCAACACAACTTTATTGTGATTGCACAAGTGATCATAAGAAGCCCAACCTCCCAGGTCGTCTCATCTTCTACACTCAGTGTCACCTAAGACAGTACACACTTCCAATTCTTTCTGTATCTCAGAGCCATCCCCAACTCTGGAAAGCTTTCCACTGAGCCCTCTGGAATACCCAGTACATTACTAAAAAATAAATTCCCTCTATTTTCAAACTTTTCTGATCATTACCTTTACTTCCTGTTCTAGTAGAAATTTAAATCTCCCTTGAGAATGGTGCTTCCTCTGTCGCCCTTTCTCATACCACTGTGCTTGACAGAGGGTAAACGTAGTCCTTGACACCAGTTGCTCTTTCTAGACCATTCTCCCTCTGTCTTCTCCAAGACCCTTTAATTTTTAATATAAGATACAAGACAATATCTATTACCTTTCTTATTGCAATAATGTACCTATCATTGGGTCATAACCTACCCCCTCTAATCCAACAGTTTATCTTGAAATCTCTTGCCTCAGAATTATTGTCAGTCTAAAACCACATTTAGTGATTTCAGTGTCCACATGGCTGATACTTTCAAAATCTTGGCCTCTCAGTTCCTTGATCTTCTTATTCATCCATCCCATTGAATCTTTCAATCACTTGATCATACCCTATAAATGTCAGGATCAATATCTATAACATCATTAAAAATACCAATCTCAAACATCCCCCTGAAAACTACTTTTGTCTCTTCCCCTCTGCCTCTACAACCACTTCCCTCTCTCTCTCACTCTTGTTATCTTTCTCATTTCATAAATCCCTCAATTCTGATCCTCAGCCCCTTCATCTGATCTTACCATGTATTTGTTTTCATTGCTCCCCTCTCATCTTCATTTCTTAACAGCTTACATTTCTTAGCTAATCATTATATTTACTCCCTTGCCCCTTCAACATTCTTGCCCCTGTTTCCCTTCATTTGCCTCATTTGGTTAGACCACACTCCTCTGTGCATGCACCTGAATAGCAGATATGGTTATTTCATTTTATTTCATTTTTTCAACAGGTAAACCATTTATTTCATTTTTCAAAATTCACAAAACAAAACAAAATGAAAAAATCCTGCTTTCATTTAAAGATAGTCTTCAAAAATCTATGTAACTACCTACGCAACTGGCAATATTAACTTCTTCTGGAGTTTCAAACCATTTATTTAGACATTTAAAAGTGCACACAGTGGCAAATTTTGAGTTCTAAGAACCAAGCACAAGCAGATCGCAAGATGGCAGAGGAGTGAATGGAAGTCACACTGACCTCCTCCCAGGACCAATCTGGAATTACAACTAAACTGTGGGGAAATCACCCTGAAGAAACAACTGAACAATAGCAAGAGAAAATCCTTATAACCTTGGACAGAGGAAGAATCAACTTCAGCACAATCTGACTGATAAGGACTGTGGTGGAGACTCAACAAGGCTGGCTGGGCACCCACAGGTAGAAGCACCAGAGGGATAGTTAAGGGAGCAGTTGGATCCCCCTGAGAAGAGTGGGGTCTAAACCGTAAGTGTGGATCCCCAACCTACAGCACCAGAGCCCAAAATGTAAAAAGATAACAGTCAGCCACAAAGAGTGGCAGGGTTTCTCTCTGCCAGAGTGGGGTAGGCTGGAGACTGAAAGAGCCATTTAAATGGCCAACACATAAATTTTCATTTGTAGCCACTTACCCTCAACTCCAACAAAGTTAGAGAAAGAGTGGGTTAGGAACGCATGAGGAGAGACTGGGGACAGAAGCTTTGGGGACAGAAGCTTTGGGGTAGCCACTGGGATCCCAGTGCCAGCCATCCCTCATATGGCAGCAGCCATGTTGCCCAGGCAGACAATTCCCCTCCCAGTAACAGCAGCCTAAGGGGAAACAATAGCCTCACCCCCAAAGAAAAATTCTTCCCCTGCCCTATGGTGCTTAACCCTGACTGCTGAGTGCAAAATGACTAGATTAACGACTGAAGGAGACAGCCACAGACAGTAGATCCCTGGAAGACTCAAACAACCTGCCTAAAGTCAGATGGGGATAGCATCTGAGATTGCCAGAGGTGGATCCAGAAAGAAAAAACTGGTAAATACTAGAGGCTATCAAGATGAAATCCACAGTGGTCTTCTGCATAATTTGCAATACTTTCTTTACTACAAAGCTTTTTATATTCATTTCTTGTCCTTCAAGTTGGTGCATATTAAGTCACTAGATTTTATATTATAGTCTATTCCTCTGCTTGCTTATAATAGTCTTAATCTCTTTACAGCCTCATTAATACTGGTTCATTTTCTGTTGATAGTGGGATTGTAGAGGGGAGTTATTTTTGCCAATGTGGGTTTGCTTCCAGAGCTTTGTGGTTTTGTTTGGGCAGCACCTGCACAACAACACACAAGACGTGGTGGACAGAGCGACCCTCAGTCAACCAGCAAGACAGAAAGACCCGCACTGAAGATGGACCAAACAATCAAAACCCAATTACTTCCAGAGAGCCAACATAAACCACATAAAAGGCATCCCAAGAGTATCAAGTTCAGGACATCAAGGGCCGAACCACTGAATCTCACAGGTCTCCTACCATAGAAGTTCACACCACAAAGTCAGGCAGTTGAAACAGGTCAATTTAAGAAGCAGAAGCGACAAAGAAGAGTCTTACAAATAATGGGAAGACAAAGAAACAACCTCCAATCAAAAGGAAAGGAGGAGTCCTCAGAAAGAATGCTAAATGAAATAGAGGCAAGTCAACTAACAGATATTGAGTTCAAAACCATGGTTATAAGGAAGCTCAATGAACTCAGTGAGAAATACCAAACCCTACAGTAAAAGAATGAGGAACTTAATGAAAACTATATCAGCATGAAAAAGTAAATAGAAACCATCAACAAGAGCCAAGAAGAAGCAAAGAACACAGTAGAAGGAACCAAAAACAGGCTAGATAAACAGAATATCAAATCAGCGAGCTTGAGCCTAAGGTAGAAATAAAACTCCTAGAAAGAGCAAGAAAATGAAAAAAGACTAAAAAAGAACAGAGGCATTAAGGGAAATGCAGGACAACATGAAACATAATACATCCATATAATAGGGATATCAGAAGGAGAAGAAGAGGAGCAACGGATAGAAAATCTATTTGAAAAGTAATGATGAAAACTTCCTTAATTTGTGGACAGAAAAAGTCACACAATTCCAGGAAGTACAGAGAGTCCCATTCAAGAGGAATCCAAAGAGGCCCACACAAAGACACATCATAATTAAAATGGTAAATTTCAAAGAAAAGAGATTCCTAAAGGCAGCAAAGGAGAGACAGGAAGTAACATACAAAGGAGTCCCAATAAGGAGAGCTGCTGATTTCTACACAGAAACACTACAAGCCAGAAGGGAATAGCAAGAAATATTCCAAGTAGTGAAAAACAAAGGTCTACCATGGAGACTACTCTAGTGAGCAAAGTTCTCAATTAAGATGGAAGGTGAAATAAGGAGTTACCCAGACAAAAGAAGGCTAAAAGAATACACCTCCGCCAAACCAGTATTGCAAGATATGCTAAAGGGACTGCTTTAAGAAGACAAAGAAAAGAGTGACAGACAGAGGAACATAGGTACAAAGGAGGGAAAATGAATAAGTACCTATCAATAATAACCTTAAATATAAATGGATTAAATGCTTTAATTAAAAGATATAGGGTAGCTGAATGGATAACAAAACAGGACCCATACATAGGCTGCCTGCAATAGACCCACCTCAGAACAAAACACCTACACAGACTGAAAGTAAAGGTTGGAAAAAAATATTCCAAGCAAACAGACAGGAGAAAAAAGCCAGGGTAGCAATACTTATATCAGACAACATACACTTCTAAACAAAGGCCATAAAAAGAGACCTACAAGGACACTTCATAATACTCAAAGGAAAAATCCATCAAGAAGACATAAACATTGTAAACATATATGCACTCAACACAGGAGCACCCGAATATATAAAGAAAATCCTGAAAGACTTCAAGAATGATATAGACAGCAACACACTTATAGTGGGGGACTTTAATACCCCACTGTCAACGATGGATAGATCTTCCAAACAAAATATCAACAAGAATATTGTGGAACTGAAAGATGCATTAGATCAAATGGATTAACTTATATATCCTTTTCATCCCAAAGAAGCAAAATGCACATTCTTTTCAAATGCATATGGAATATTTTCAAAAATAGACCACATGATAGGACACAAAGAAACCTCAACAAATTCAAGAAAATTGAAATTATAACAAGCATTTTTGCAGGCCACAAGGGCTTAAAACTTGAAACCAACTGCAAGGAATGAAATTCAAAAACATTGAAACTCATGGAGACCAACTAGTATGCTATAAAACAATGAATGGGTCAATAATGAGATCAAGGAAGAAATAAAAAATTTCTGGAAGCAAATGAGAATGAACACTCAATAGTCAAAAACCTGTGGGACACAATGAAGGCAGTCCTGAGAGGGAAGTTCATAGCAGTACAGGCCTACCTAAAAAAAGGCACAAACATTCAAATAAACAGCCTAACCTTACATCTACAAGAACTGGAGAAACAACAACAAAACCCAGAGCAAGCAGAAGGAAGGAAATAATCAAGATCAGAGCAGAATTGAACGACATATAGACTAAAAGCACAAGTCAAAGGATCAATAAATCCAGGGGCTGGTTCTTTGAAAAGATAAACAAAATTGGAGGGCTTTTAAGCAGACACATCAAGAAAAAAAGGGAGAGGACCCAAATAAACAAAATCAAATATGAAAGGGGAGAAATTACAACTAATACCATAGAAATACAAAGGATTGTGAGAATTTACTACAAACAACTGTATGCCAAGAAATTGGAAAACCTGGGTAACATGATCAAAATTCTAGAATAATATAATGTTCCAAAATAGAATGAAGAAGAAGCAGAAAGCCTGGACAGATTGATAACAGCTGGTGAAATTGAAGCAGTAATCAAAAAACACCAGGCACACAAAAGCCCTGGGCCAGATGGTTTCAGAGGAGATTTTACAACACATTTAAGGAAGAGCTAGTCCCTGTCCTTCTGAGACTATACCAAAAATTTCAAGAAGAAGGATGACTCTCAAACTCCTTTTATGAGTTCAGCATCATCCTAATCCCAAAACCAGAAAAAGACACAACAAAGAAAGAAAACTACAGGCTAATATCGCAGATGAATATAGACACTAAAATCCTCAACACAATGTTGGCAAACAACATCCACCAATGCATTAATAAGATCATACATCGTGGTCAAGAAGGGTTCATTCCAGGGGTGCAAGGGTGGTACAATATTCACAAATCAATAAATGTAATACATCACGTAAACAAAAATCACATGATAATATCAATAGATACAGAAAAAACATTTGATAAGGCACAGCACCTGTTTATGATAAAAACACTCAGCAAAGTGGGAGTAAAGTGGGCGTACTTCAACATAATAAAGGCCCTATATGAAATACCTACTGCCAACATCATACTCAATGGGCAAAAACTAAAAGTTTTCCCACTAAAATCCAGAGAAAGACAAGTATGTCTGATTTCACCACTTCTATGCAACAGAGTATTAGAAGTCCTAGCCACAGCCATCAGACAAGAAGAAGAAATAAAAGGCATCCAAATTGGAAAGGAGGAAGTAAAATGGTCATTGTTTGCAGACTACATGATAGTGTGCCTAGAAAACCCTATAGGCTTCAATAAAAACCAAGCAACCTAATAAGTGAATTGGGTAAAACAGCAGAATACAAAGTCAATATTCAGAAATTGAAGACATTTTTGTGCACTAACAATGAAAAATCAGGATGAGAAATCAGGAAAAAAAATCCCATTTGCTGTAGCAACTACAAAAATAAAGTGTCGAGGAATAAACCTAACCAAGGAGGTAAAAGACCTGTACTCAGAAAACTACAGAACACTGAAGAAAGAAATTCAGGAAGACACTAATAAATGGAAGCATATACCATGTTCATGGATTGGAAGCATTAATATTATTAAAATGTCCATACTACCCAAAGGAACTTACAGATTAAATGCAATCCCTACTAATAAACCAATGACATATTTCACAGACATAGAACAAACATCTCAAAAATTTATATGGAACCATAAAGGACCCTGGATAGCTGCAGCAATTTTGAGAAAAAAGAACAAAGTAGGAAGGATCACAATACCTGACATCAAACTATATTACACTGCCACTGTAATCAAAACAGTCTGGTACTGGCATAAGAACGGACACATAGATCAATGGAACAGAATAGAGAGCTCAGAAATAAACCATGTCTCCATGGTCAATTAATATTTAACAAAGGGGGCAGAAGCATAAAATGGAGCAAAAATAGCCTCTTCAGCAAATGGTGTTGGGAGATCTCAACAGCTACATGCAAAAAAAAAAAATGAATCTTGCCTTTCAACATACACAAAAATAAACTCATGACAGATAAAAGATTACATGTAAGTCATGACACCAAAAAAGTCCTAGAGGACAATATAGACAGGAAAATCTCAGATATTCCATGCAGCAATATTTCCCTGATATGTCCGTTAGAGCAAGGGGAATAAAGGAAAGAATAAACAAATGGAACTTCATCAAAATGAGATATGTCTTCATGGCTAAAGAAAACATCAGCAAAATGAAAAGGGAACCAGCTGTATGGGAAAATATATTTGCCAATGATACTCACACAAGGGTTTGATCTCCAAAATATATAGAGAACTCTAATGACTCCACTACAGGAATACAAATAATTCAATTAAAAAAGGAGCAAAGGATCTGAACAGACACTTCTCCAAGGAGGACTTACACAAGGCCCAGAGACATATGAAAGGATGCTCAGCATCACTAACCATCAGAGAGATGCAAATTAAAACCACAATGAGGTACCACTTCATACCAGTCAGAATGGCCATCATAAACAAATCAATAAACAAGTGCTGGCAAGGATGTGAAGAAAAGGGAACCCTAGTGCACTGCTGGTGGGAATGCTGACTGGTGCAGCCACTGTGGAAAACAGTTTGGAATTTCCTCTAAAAGCTAAAAATGGAACTGTCTTTTGACCCAGCAATTCCACTGCTGAGATTATACCCTAAGAATCCTGAGACACCAATTCAAAAGAACTTATGCACCTCAGTGTTCATAGCAGCACAATTTACAATAGCCAAGTGCTGGAAGCAACCTAAGTGCCCATCAGTAAATAAGTGGATCAAGAAACTGTGGTACATTAACACAATGGAATACTATGCAGCACAGAGAAAGAAGGTGCTCCTACCCTTCGCTACAGCATGGATGAAACTAGAGAGCATTATGCTAAGTGAAATAAGCCAGTTGGTGAAAGACTGATACCATATAATCTCACCTATAAGTGGAACCTAATCAATAAAACAAAACATGACGCAAAATATAACCAGCGATATTGAAATCAGAACAAACTGACCATAACTAGAGGGGAGGTGGGGGGAAATAGGCCAAAGGCAGGTGGAAAAGACCCATGGGCAAAGCAAAAGAGGGGAATGACTGAGGGTGGGAGGTAAGAGTGTGTGAGGCAAAGGGAAAGTGGTGGCAGAAAAATGGAGACAACTGTACTTGAACAACAATAGAAAAAATTGAAAATAAAAAGGGAACCATGCACAAGGAAATATACAGCATGACTTACCCAAATGAGTCATAACTCTTGCCAGTCATGTTTTCTGGAAAACTATTTTTTTAACTTAGTTTTCAGTGACAGTTGACATGCAATATTATTTTGTATTTGCTTCAGGTGTACAGCATAGTGTTAGACAACCTTATACTTTACAAAGTGCTCTTCCCAATATTTCAACCACCCACCTGGCACCCTATGTAGTCACTTAAATATTATTGACTACATTCCCTATACTATGCTGTGCTTTTACATCCCCATGACTACCATGACTACCAATTTGTACTTCTTAATCCCTTCACCTTTTTTCACCTTGTCCCCCAATCCCTTCCACTCCCACAACCATCAGTCTATTCTCTGCACCTATGAGTTCATTTCTATTTTGTTTACTTTATTCTTTTGATTACACATCTAAGTAAAATCATATGGTCTTTGTCTGACTTATTTCACTTAGTACAATAAATAACCTCTAGGTCCATTCATGCTGTAGCAAATGGCAAGATTTCATTCTTTTTATGGCCACATACATTCCGTTGTGTATATGTTCTACAATATTTTTATTCACTCACGCACTGATGGGCACTTGGGTAGCTTTAGTATCTTGGCTATTGTAAATACTGCAGTAGTGAACGTAGGGGTGATATATCATTTCAAATTAGTGTTTTGGGTTTCTCTGGATATATGCCTAGAAGTGGAATCACTGGATCATGTGGCAGTTCCATTTTTAATTTTTTTGAGGAAACTTCACACTATTTGCTATAGTGGCTGCTTCAATCTGCATTCCTACCAACAGTGCATGAGGTTTCCATTTTCTCCACATCCTCACCAACACTTATTTGTTGATTTATCGATGACAGACATCCTGACAAGTGTGAGGTGGTACCTCATTGTGGTTTTGATTTGCATTTCTCTTGATTAGTGAGGTGGAGCATCTTTTCATATGTGTATAGACCATCTGTATGTTCTCTTTGGAGAAGTGTTTATTCATGTTCTGGGCCCATTTTTTAATTGGATTTTTTTTTGTATTGAGTTGTATGAGTTCTTCATAAATTTTGGATATTAACCCCTTATTGAATGTATCATTGATGAATATCTTCTCTCATTCAGTGGTTTGTCTTTTCATTTTGTTGATGGTTTCCTTTGCTGTATGAAATATTTTTAGTTTGATGTAGTCCCATTTGTTTCTTTTTCTTTTGTCTCTCTCACCTGAGGAGATATATCAGAAAAAATTGCTAAGAGAAATGTCAAAGATTTTACTCCCTATATTTTCTTCTCAGGATTTTGTGTTTTTGAGTTGTATGTTTAAGTCTTTAATCCATTTCAGACTTATTCTTGTATATGGTGTATAGCTATTTTATTTTAAATTAATAACCTTACGTGAACACTTAAATGCTGACAATCATTGTATTTAGTCCATCCATTCCCTCACTCTCTATTTATTCTGTCCCCAAAACTTAACACCTCTTTTCTTTCTCTTCTAATTCTCAGATAATGATCATCTTTATTATTTTTGTGAGAAAACCCCAAATTAGAGGCTTTTCAAAACAACCACCATTTGTAGCTATCTACTAGCAACAGTACCTGCGTGATCTGTCTAGCCTCTCCTTATGATACATAAATCCCTGCTCATCGTTGGGACCAACTCCTCCACTTGCTTTAGAAATTCCACCATCTTTCTTCTGTATTAACATTTTCCTCCTATTATAGCTTCCTCATGATTTCATGCATCCATGCAGGAGCCCTCGCTCCACCTTAAAAATAAAATCTCTTTAACTTCATGTCTCTCTGTACCAAGTTCCTCATTTATTCAGTTATTTTACAACAAAATTCTTGAAAGGTTTTCTATATGAACTGATACAATCATTCTAATTACAACTATTTTTTATTTTAAAATTCATTCATGTTATTGTGGGTAAGAATAATCCATCCCTTTTTGTTACTGAGTGAGTGCTCCATTGTTTGGGATACACCACAATTATTTGTTGATTCTCCTCATGGTATCCCTTTAAGTTGCTTTTAAATTTAACTATTTCACATAGAGCTGCTATAAAAATTTCTGTACAAGTCTTTGTATGGACACATGCCATATATCTTGGGTAAATGAGTGGTTTTGACTGGTTTGTTATCGTCAGTATATCTAGCTTTTTAAGAAAATATCTAATGATTTTCCAAAGTGCTTGTGCCATTATGTATGTCTGCCAGCAGTTTTGGGGATGTTCAGTTGCTACTCATCCTCATATAGACTTGATTTGTTCAGTCTTTATAATTTTGGATATTCTAAATAAACATAAAGTAGCATTTAATTGTGGTTTTAATATACTTTAACATACATTTCCCTAAAGAATAATGATGTTGAGCAATTTTTATGTGCTTATTTGCTATCCATATATCTTCCTTGGTGAAATGTATATTTAAATATTTTGTCAGTTTTTAAATTGGTTTATTTTTTATTTTTTATTTCTGGATGTTCTTTATATATTTTGGATACAAATTCTTCACTGTATTTAGCAAATATATTTTCCCCGTCTATAGTTTTTCTTTTCATTCTCTTAATAGGGTCTTTTGAAGAGCAGATATTCTTGATTTTCATGAACACTAGTTTATCAGTTTTTTTTCTTTTATGGACCTTAGTTTTGGTGCTATAACTAAGAAGAAATTCTTGCTAAAGTGAAGGCCATAAATATTTTTTCCTAGAAATTCTGTAGTTTTATATTTTAAATTGTAGTCTATGATATATTTGAGTTTAGTCTGGTGGAGTGTGATATACATCAAAGTGGTTTTCACTTTTTTATTTTTGATTTTGTGTATGGAATTGTTATTAATTGGTAGATTTCAACAGTAAGCCATCCGAGCTTGGAGATGTCATTTTAAGAAGACTTTTAACTATAAATTCAGTTTTATTATATCAATATAGGACTATTCAAATAATCTATTACTTTTTATTTATTTATTTTTAATTTTTATAATTATAGTTTACATTCAATATTATTTTGGAATAGTTTTTCATATCATAATGTTATTTTTTAAATGGGATTTGGTAGTTTGTATCCTACAAGGAATTTTTTCATTTCATCCAAGGTATCAAATTTATTGGCATAAAGTTGTTCATGATAACCACTTATACATTAAATATTTATAGAATCAGTAGTTAGGCTACTTCTATCATTCCTGATATTGGAAATTTATGTCTTATTTTTTTCTTTCCCATTGGTCTGGATATGAATGCATCAATTTCATAGATTTTTGTCTTTGTTTTTTCCAAAAACAACACCATTTGAATCATTCATTTTGTCTTTTTTCTTCTGATTTCTATTCCATTGGTTTCTCCTTTAATGTTTCATGCTTCTATATTTCATATTTTACTCTTCCCTTCATATTTGAAACTTACTTTCAGTTTCATTTACTTTTTATTCTAGTTTTTAATGAGGAAGCTGACATTATTTATATGAGGTATTTTTTCTTTCCTAATATAGACATTTAAGGTTACAAATTTCCCTCTCAGTTCTGTTTCTGTTATATTCAGCAACTTTTGATATGCCATATTTAATTTTTTATTCAGTTAAAGTGATTTCTTATTTTATTTTTGATTTCTTTTCAACCCATGGGTTATTTAGGGTATCTAATTTTACTACCAAATACTTGGAACTTCTCTAGAAAGTTTCCTGGTATTGATTTCTAATTTAACTCCATAATAATAATATTTTATATAAAGAAATACTTTACATGATTAAAGCCTTTTAAATATACTGTGATTTGTTTTATGATGAAGAATATATATCTGTCTTGATATGTGTTCCATGTGCAATTAAAATAATGTGTTTTCTGTTGATGCGCAGAGTTATCCATAAATGTCACCCAGGTCTAGTTGGTGGATAATTTTATTCAAGACTTCCATATTCCAAAGGTATTTCTCTTTAATTGCTCTTTTATTGAGAGAAGGGTGTTACAATCTCCTATTGTATTTGAGGAGTTTTTTCTCTTTCTCCTCATAGTTCTTTCAGTAATTCAATGCTCACATTTTACCTGCATATACCAACAGTGTGGGAAAATATATTTGCCAGTGCTACCTCAGACAAGGGTTTGATCTCCAAAATATATAAAGAACTCACATGACTTCACTCCCAGAAGACAAACACTCCAATTAAAAAATGACCAAAGGACCTGAACAGACATTTCTTCAAACAGGCCATGCGGAGAGCCCAGAGACATATGAAAGGATGCTCAGCATCACTATCAGAGAGATGCAAATTAAAACCACAATGAGATATCATATCACTTCACACCAGTCAGAATGGCCATCATAAACAAATCAACAAACAAGAAGTGCTGGCAAGGATGTGAAGAAAAGGGAACCCTCGTGTGTTGTTGGTGGGAATGTTCACTGGCGCTGCCACTGTGGAAAATTGTTTGGAATTTCCTCAAAAAACTAAAAATGGAACTGTCTTTTGACTCAGCAATTCCATTGCTGGGATTATACCCTAAGAATCCAGAAACACCAATTCACAAGAACCTATGAACCCCAATGTTCGTAGCAGCACAATTTACAATAGTCAAGAATTGGAAGCAACCTAAGTACCGATCAGTAAATGAGTGGATCAAAAAACTGTGGTACATTTACACAATGGAATACTGCACAGCAGAAAGAAAGGAGCTCCTACCCTTCCCAACAGCATGGATGGAACTGGAGAGCATTGTGCTAAATTAAATAGGCCAGATGGTGAAAGACAGATGCCATATGATCTCACCTCTAAGTAGGACTTAATCAACAAAATAAATAAGCAAGCAAAATATAGCCAGAGATGTCGAAATACATAACAAACTAACAGTAGCCAGAGGGAAGGTGGGAGGGGGATAACTGGGGAAGGAAGGGGAAGGGTTTTTCAAAGGACATGTATAAAGGACCCATGGACAAAGCTAAAGGAACGTAGGATTGAAGGTGGGAGGTGGGGGTGGATGGCACGGGAGAGTGGTGGTGGGAAAATGGAGACAACTGTACTTGAACAACAATAAAAAAAAATTTAGGATTATTATGTCCTCCCGATACACTGATCCTGTTATCATAATAAAGTGATTCTCTTTATTCTTGGTTACATTCTTGTTCTGGACACTTACTTGAAATTACATGTTATATCTTCTACAGTTTTATGAAGATTTTATTTATTAATCTTATTATTAGAGAGAAATAAAGGGAGGGAGAAATAAAGGGAGAGAAACTTTGATGTCAGAGTGAGATATCAATTGGTTTCCTCTTGTACACACCCTGATGAGGCACCTGAACCCACAAACCAGGCATATGCCCTGACTGGGAATCCAACTGGCAAGCTTTTGCTTTGTGGGATGATGTCTAACCAACTTAGCAACATTGGTCAAGGCTGTCTTTTACTTTTAACCTCTTTATATCTTTATATTTAAAGTGAGTTTCTTGTGAGAAGAATTAGGTAGTTCTTTTTTTTTAATCCAACCTGATAATCTCTGACTCTGTTAAGGTAGCTGATTATTCCCATTTACTGATTAATGATAGGGATAGATTTAATTCTACCACCTTGCCATTTGTGTCCTATTTGTCCCATTTGTTCTTCATTCTCTGTTTTCTGTTTTTGTTCAGGTCAAATGATAATTTTTATGATACAATTTTATCTCCTTCGTTGGCTTGTGTTAATTTTTTGTTGTGTAATTTTAGTGGTTGTTTTACGGTTTATGGTATACATCTTTCAATCATCACAGTCTACACTTAAGCAACATACCATTACTTTACTTATAGAGTAAGTCTGGCTTTTCATTGGTGAGAAATCTGCTGTCTTCTATGTTCCTCTGAATGCTATATGTCTTTTTCTTCAGGATATTTTAAGATTTTCTCTTTGTCACAGGTTTTAAGCAATTTACTATTATATGTCTTGTTCCATGTTTGGTATACTTGAGCTCATTGAATTTCTTGGATATGTGATTTATGTTGTATGCAATATTTGTAAACTTTTCTTAAAATAACCTTTCTGCTCCTCTTCTCTCTTTCTTCCAACTGCATGTGTATTAGGCTCGTTGAAGTTGTCCCAGAGTCCACTGATGCTTTATTTTCCTTTTCAGTTATTTTCTCCCTGTGCTTCATTTTTAAAGTTTCTATTATCACTTCTTCAAGTTCATTAATCTCTACTTTAATCCATGTCTTATTTGCCGTGAATCCAATATAGTATATTTTTTATCTCAGGCATTGTGATTTTCTATTGGGTCTATTTCTTTCTCTCTCTCTCTCTTTTTTTTTTTTGTATCTTCCATGTCTCTTTTTTACAAGTTCAACCTTTTTTTTTTACTTTCTTAAACATGTGAAATATTGTTATAACAACTGTTTAAGTAGTTATATATTAATTCTAACTTCTGTTTTATTTTCACAATGATCACTGTCTTTATTATGATTAGTGTTTTCCTGCTTCTTTGTCTGCTTTGTGGTTTTTCTTTGGATGTCAGATATTATAACATTTATCTTATTGGATGCTGGATATTTTCATATTCTTAAAAATATTCTTGAACCTCATCCTGAGATTTGGTCACATTGCTTGAACAGAGTTCAATCTTCTTGGGTGATGCTTTCAAGTTTTGTTAGATATAAAAAGTAAAGTGTTTGGTCTAGTTCTAAATTGCCTTCATTAGATAGGCAAACCCTGATGCCCCTTGAACTACAAGATGTCTCTTTCTCATGAGAATAGGGAGTTTCTTAACCCATTGCTTCTTGGGTGCTTTTTTTTTTTAGGCCTTTTTGATTAGGGTCTCTGGACTTTGGTAGTATGCTCAAATGTGTGCTGATCAGCACTCAACGGAATGCATAATGGTTATGCTCTAAAGATTTACAGGGCTCTCACCCTCTGATGCTCTCTCATCTCTGTTACTCTTCCCTGTACACTCTACTCACCATCCTGGCTACCACAGGCTTCCAACTCTTTCTCCTCAACTCAGGAAAACAGCAGGCTCTGCCCAGGTTCCCATTCCCTGCACCATCACCTTGTAACTTTCTTCAGGTAGTAAAATGAAGAAACGAAATTTTTTTTTCCTGTGTACCAGGGATCAGTGTCCTTTATTGCCTCTGTCGAATGTCTTCAGAGTAATTTTACTGTGTGTGCTTTATTCAATATTTAAATTGCTTTATTTGGCAGAGTAAATACATTCCCTATTACTCCATCTTGACCGGAAGTGGACATATTCTCTTTGTATATCTTTTAAATTATTTCTATTAGGCTTCTGTTCACACCACTTTACTAATGTTTATCAGTGTCACCAAAGACCTTCATATTGATGTCTAATAATTAAATTTTCTATGTTTGACAATCTTTCTTGAAGGTTTCAAAGATAAGCATAAGTTGTTCAGAACTGATCTTTTATTTTTTCCCTTCTAATCCTGTTCCACTCACAGTTTTCCATCATATTTTTATGGATCTTGCATTTAGGTCTTTGATCCATTTGAGTTAATTTTGATGTGGTGAAAGGTAAGGATCCATCTTCATTCTTTTTCATTCTGTGCCTAGTTTTTATCCATACTTTTTTTTTTTTTACTTTTGTTGGGCTATGTACCTTTTATTGTCTGCCTCCCATCATTAGAAATGTAATACTATAAACATCGATTTTTCTAATTTCGTTTATTGACTGCTATAGTCTTCATACATAAAATGATTTTGGACACATAATAGGTATTCATTAAACATGTGTTAAATACATTGTGTTAATACCAAATGGTTTGTGAAAGAGATGGCTATGGATTATAAAGCTAATGTATAATGTGTCATTAAAACTTTCCTTATCAGACTGGCCCACACAATAATTTGAGCAGATAATGTTTAATATAAAGAATTATTAACTATAACAGGGGATTGGATTAATGGTACACTGGGTAATAAAAATTAAAGAGAACTAGATAATATATAAATATCAGATATAAGAAACAGTCTCTACCCCTAGGGCTGATATACTGCACCCAAGGAAAAGGCTCATGAGAATGATATCTAGAACCTGTTGGAGAGGGTAGTGCCTTGGTTCATCGAGCAGCAAAGAAGACTCCACGGTACCCCACTAGCTGAACTTGCCAGAAGTCTGCCCTCCATTGAGCTGGGGGAAGCTCACAGGAGGACCTTTGGTTAGGTCATTCTGCTACCATATTGCCTGAGGGAGATGCAGGGGGAGCTGCTAGCTGCTGGCCACCATGCACTGTGGAGCCTGGGCACAGGAGAAACTATGAGAACTGTAGGAACCTGATGTTAAAGAAGCTGTGCATGCTACAGGATGCTGCTAATTGAGCACATTAGAGTCAAGAAGCAAACACCTATTTTCCTCCAATGTCTTTTCAGAGTCAGTGCTAGTTGGAAGAGAAAAAAATATTTAAAATGTCCATATCCATTTTCACAGAGAAGTCTAACAAGGTAAGTTTGGAATTGAGAGGCAATAAATTATTAAGTGGCATACTGTCTATGAAAGTTGCCTATGTTCCCAGTTAATACCTGAAATATTTTTACTTGTGGACTAATACTGAGTTACTTAGTAGAGAATAAAATCAACAGATTTTGTGATTTTATGGTTTGTGATTTTGCTTCACAGGTTATGTTAATAAAAGGTCAGCCAAGGCAATCATCTAATATTTTGAAGGAAATGCAAGAGAAGAAACAACTGAGAATTTTCTTTGGCTATATGACTATATTGACCCGGAGTGAATTTGTTCACTCAGAACACCTGAAAAAGATTTGTGAGTTTCTATTTACCATTTTGACTATTCAAATATCTCACTTTTATTTGTTTTATCTAATTTACCAAAGGGTCTTACAGATAATTAAGTTTTGACATGTTTCTAAATTAGTAGGTTTTGTTCTTCAAGGAATGCATGGTAATTCTTGAGTATTTCCCCCCATCTTTTCCCTTTATTTATAAAGGATCATATAGTATACATGCTTTCTTTAAAATGAATAGACTTTATATTTTAAAGCAGCTTTGGGTTCACAGTAAAATTGAGTGGAAAGTATAGAGAGTTCACATATACTACTTCCCCAGAGACACACATAGCTATATAACTCTAGTATAGAAAGTAATAAAGAATAAAATAAAAAATATATAAAAGTAAATTTAAAATATAATTTTCAAGATATTATATCAACTGCTGAATTATTAAAATCATGTTAACTAGCAACTAGCAACTTTTAATAAGCATAAAAATGCAATTCTAATACACTAGAGTTGAGATAGGGGTTGTAAAGTGGGGCTGGAAGTATAGTACAATGATTAAAAGCCTGGATTTCTCTCAGCATGATATTCTTAAGATCCATTCATGTTGTCACAAATGGCAATATTTCCTCTATTCTTATGGAGGAGTCGTGTTCCACTTCCTCTTTAAGGACACTTCAGTGGTTTCCATATCTTGACCAACATTAATAGTGCTGCAATGAACATAGGGGTGCATCTATCTTTGCAAATAAATGTTTTTGAATTTTTTGGGAAATACCCAGAAGAGAGTTTGCTGGATCATATGTTAACTCTATTCTTAATTTTCTGAGGGACCTCCATACTGTTTTCCATAGTGTCTGTACCAGTCTACATTCCCACCAGCAGTTAACGAGGTTTCTTTTTACTTTGAAAACTCTCCAATGCTTGTTATTATTCTTGATAATAGCCATTCTTACAGTTGTGAGGTGGTATCTCATTATAGTTTTGATTTGCATTTCCTTAATAGCTAGTGAAGTTGAGCATCTTTTTATGTATGTTGGCCATTTTTATGTCTTCTTCAGAGAAGTGTTTATTCAGAGAAGTGTTTATCCTCTGCCCATCTTTTACATGGATTGTTTGTGTGCTTGGTGTTGAATTTTATGATTTCTTTATATATTTTGGATATTAACCTCTCATAGGAGCTGTTGTTTGAAAATATCTTCTCCTATTTGGCAGGTTGCCTTTTTGTTTTGTTGCTGCTTTCTTTTGCTGTGCAAATCTTTTAGTTTGATATAGTCCCATTTATTTATTTTTGCCTTTACTTCCCTTGCCTTTGGGGTCAAATTCATAAAATCTTCTTTAAGACCAAGGTCCATAAGTGTAGAACCTATGTTTTCTTCTGTAAATTAGACAGAAAAAGTTAAGAACCATATGATTTCACTCATATGTGGGATATAAAACTCCAAGCAACAAATAAACAAACAAGACAAAGACCAAAAATAGGGAAGGGCTAGGGGTAGTAAAGGGTAAAGGGGGTCAAATATATGGTGATGAAAAAAGATTTAATTTTAGGTGATGGGTGCACAATACAATATACACATGATGCACTATAGCATTGTACACTTGAAACTTATATAACCTTATTAACCATTGTCAACCCAATAAAGTTAATTTAAAAAAATCAACAACAGCAACAAAGCAAAATAACATTACTTCTTCAAGTTCTAATTATCCATTTGGGAAAAGCACATATTCACTTTAACTCAACTAATAAAACCTAAAACTATTATTTTACTAAAGTACCCATTAGAGTAGAAAATGTTAATGTAAGAAGAGAAATGCTATAAATGTGAGTATTAAATGTCTTAATGGTAGTAAAGACAAAAAAGAAAAAAAAAGCCTGGATTTGATATAAGAAAGATATGAGGTTGTATCTGGGTATTTCTACTTTTGAACATTGTACCCTTAATTAAATTATTTATAATATTGTTGAATCGGGTGTGCCTGTTTTCTTATATATGCAATAGGAAAAGGACTTCTGGTCAAGGTGGAGGCATAGGTAGATATACTTTGCTTCCTCGTATAGCCAGAAGAAGGACAACAACAAATTTAAAAACAAAAATAAGAACTGCCAGAAAATCAAACAGTATGGAAGTCTCACAACCAAGGAGTTAAAGAAGAAACATAAATCCAGACCAGTAGGAGGGGCAGAGAAGGGCAGCTGGGGTGGAGAGTGTGCACAGCAAGATGGTGGACTAGAGGCAACTGGCAGACCAGATGACCCCACATTTATATGTGGATAAGCTGGGAGGAATGACTGGGGAGAGAGACAGACAGTGCAACCCAGGATTCCAGCATGGGAAACTAAAACCTCAAAACCTCTGGCTGTAAAAACCTGTGGGGGCTGTGGTGTCAAGAGAAACTCCCAGCCTCACAGGAGAGATCACTGGAGAGACCCACGGGATCCTAGAAAGTACACAAGCCCACCAACCCAGGAATCAGCACCAGAAAGGCCCAATTTATTTGTAGGTAGTGGGGGAAGTAACTGAAGGTGGGGCAAGTGAAGGTGGAGAAGTGACTGAAGGTGGAAGGGACAGAAGTGGGTTGCCCCACCCTGGGCAATGCCTAAGCCTTTGACCCTTACAATGTAACAGGTGCATGGAGACAAAGAATATGGCCCAAATGAAAGAACACATCAAAACTCCAGGAAAAGAACTAGGAGATAGCCAACCTATCAGATGCAGAGTTCAAAATACTGGTAATCAGGATGCTCACAGAAATGATTGAGCACAGAAACAAAAACAAGGAAGAAGTGAAGGCTATGCAAAGCGAAATAAAGAAAAATGTACAGAGAACCAACAGTGAAGGGAAGGAAAATGGGACTCAAATCAAAGATTTGGAACAGAAGGAAGAAATAAACATTCAACCAGACCAGAATGAAGAAACAAGAATTCAAAAAAAAAAAAAAATGAGGAGAGGCTTAGTAATCTCCAAGGCTACTTTAAATGTTTCAACATCCAAATCATAGTGGTGCCAGAAGGAGAAGAGGAAGAACAAGAAGTTGAAAACTTATTTGAACAAATAATGAAGGATAACTTCCCCAATATGGCAAAGGAAATAGACTTCCAGGAAGTCCAGGAAGCTCAGAGAGTCCCAAAGAAGTTAGACCCAAGGAGGAACAGACCGGGACACATCATAATTACATTACCCAAGATTAAAGATAAGGAGAGAATCTTAAAAGCAGCAAGAGAAAAGGAGACAGTTACCTGTAAAGGGAGTTCCCATAAAACTATCAGCTAATTTCTCAAAAGAAACCTTACAAGCAAGAAGGGGCTGGAAAGTCCTTCAAAGTCATGAAAGGCAAGGACCTACATCCAAGATTTCCCTTTCCAGCAAAGCTTTCATTTAGAATGGAAGGGCAGATAAAGTGCTTCCCAAATAAGGTAAAGTTAAAGGAGTTCATCATCACCAAGCCCTTATTATATGGACTGTTAAAGGGACTTATCTAAGAAAAAGATCATAACTACATACAGTAAATTGAAAACAAACTCACAACTATCAACAACTGAACCTAAAAAACAAAAACCAAAACAAACTAAGCAAACAACTAGAATAGGAACAGAATCACAGAAACAGAGATCATGGAGGGTTATCAGTGGGAAGGGGGAGGGGAGAGAATGGGGGGAAAAGTACAGGGAATAAGAAGCATAATTGGTAGGTACAATATAGGCAGGGGAAGTTTAAGAATAGTATAGGAAATGGGGAAGCCAAAGAACTTATATGTACGACCCATGAACATGAACTAAAGGGTGGGGGATGCTGGTGGGAAGGGGGATGCAGAGCAGAAGGGAAAAAAGGGAAGAAAAATGGGACAACTGTAATAGCATAATCAATAAGACATACTTAAAATAACAGAAAAGTAATAATGCTTATTCAGATACATTATTAAAAAATCAACATATATCAAAGATCTTAATTAGCATAGTATCTGACATGTATAACCATGCAGAATCATTTAATGATAGTATTATTTTTGTTGTTTTTGTTTTTGATACTAAATTAGTCTATCCTGCATTAGTCTGGCAGTGATTAATACCATTTCTCAGTATCATGTGCTACAAAAACAGTGGAAAATACTAAAATCAGAAGGCATGAAAATTTTGAGGAATTGGACTTCTAAACATTTTATGAAAGCCAAAGCTCTAGTCTGAAATATATAGTGACAATGCCCCTAGACTATTTGATTCTCTTGCATTTATTCTCAGCAGTAAAGAGGGTAGGCAAGTCATTACAAACATAGCATGCCTAATAGCCACAGGCCAAACCCCAGTAAATTATAGTCAGTAGCTATTATTCCCTCCAGTTGGATGGTAAATAGAAGACAATGGGCATGTTGGGTGGTAATGAGAGATGAGCTTGGAAAAATGCAGTAGCCAGTTGATATAAGGTCTTAGTTTTGATAAATATGCAGAGAGAGATTCCATTTCCTAGCCAGATGTACATTGCATATGGAAACAGTTATGTCTCTTTAAGGGAGATTCATGTTCAACACTCCATTAAGAAATATTTTTTTCAATATGAATTTAGAGATTCAAATGGATTACAGTGTTTCTGCAATCAGTACCGAATATCTCACCACTTTAGACATTCTTAATACAGACTCTAAAGTATAGACCTTTCCTTGGTTCTACATTTATTTGAATCATTACATAGGAAAACATAAAGGTCTGAATAGCAGTATCAACAAGCTTTTTAACATTTATTTACATTTATTTACCTGAGAAATCCCAAACACTACCATCTTCAGGTTACATTTCTAACCTATCAGAATTTTTAATCCCATGCCAGAAAATAAATTTGCAATGGAACACTAGGAATATAACAACAAATGTAGGGTTTAAGATGCAATCAATGACATTTTAATAAAGGAATATTCAAGGATTAAATCTTTCCAAGGTGACATCTGCAATAGCAGAAATTAAACTTTTTTCACCTTACAGCCACTCTGTTATGGTGGCAAAACATAGTTATATTTGAGCAGTTTGAAATGCCCATTAATTTATCAAAATTTAAAAGACTCGAATAAGTAATATTTGTATGACCATAATTTTAATTTCCAAGCAGATGGTGAGTGAGCCTCTATTTTCAAAGCCTGATGACTTCAGCAGTCAGAACACAGGTTCAAGGCGCAGAAGGGCTGGCAAATCGCGCATCTGGCGGACCGTATTTCCTGGAGGCTTTGCATTGTCCTTAGTCCGCATCTGTCAGATTGAGATTTATTGCAGGAAGGATTCCAGTAGAAAGAAGGTGCTGTTCTTCATATTCTTATGTAATATTTTATGTCTTTAGGGAGGAACATAATATAATATGGCATTTTGTTGAAATGCACAGACAGAATGTTCCTGAAAGCCTTATAGTTCTTTGGACCGAGTACCTTAGCTTTGTACGGCACCTTAGCTTCAAGGAACGCAATATTTTTACTTTCCCCTAGGTTTATGGGGGCGTACCTGACAAATAAAATTGCATATATTTAAACTGTACAATGTGATGACTTACTATACCTGCTTTTAGTTTTTTTTAATTGCCTTGGTAGTCGATTTGGTTTTCACCAACTTTTAGGCTAATCTAAATTATTTTCTTACCTACATAACTCTGAGATTCTGAATACTACACTTTATGCAGATCTTTAGTTTAACTGATTAACTGCTCAGGATATTTATTATGCCGCACTACTATTATTTTGTAAACTCCTTGAAAGCATAGATCTAGACTCAGCACTTAGCACAACTTATGACGTTTACTGTGGGATTACAAATTGATTAAATGGATTTATTGATCAATGAGACCCACAGACTCTGTTGTTATAGCATGATCTATATTCAGAACATGTTTAAGTACAAAATATGTAACTAGATATATGTTTGAAACTGTAGCTATAATATTTTCTCACATTATAACTGTTTGCCATTAAAAGCAATATTACAAAATTTTTAAAAATCCCTATAAATTCATCAGCAAATTTCTTTTTATATTTGTGGTTTGTAATTGCATTTAAAAAAATGCTATAAAAAGTTTGGTTACAATATTTCTTTTATCTCTTATAGAAAGTGGAAAATAATTTTCTTGTTATTTTTTATTACAAAAGTGGTATAAACAAAATATGATTATCTTTTATTGCTAACTTAAATCTTCTAATCAGCAGAATTCTTTTCATAATTTTGCTTTTTCTCATTCACAATTATAAGTGATCACATATTTTATGAAATCGCCTCTTTTAATACTCTGAACTAGTACAACTGAAATTTTCTTTCACTGCCATTAGGAAATACAGAGGTATTCTCAAAAGAAATCAAGCAAGTGTATTTCTTTCAATGCTACTTTGTATTAATTTTCCTTTATTCTTCAATTAATCTTACTGCATACATCAGACTGCATACATTCTATGCAGTTTATATTTATAGAAAAATGTTAAAGAAAATCTCAAATTCAGGATAGCTAGCTGATCAGTTAAATTTGTTAACATTCCCGAAGTTTACATTAAGAAAAAACCCTGGCTAAGAACTCAGAAACTTGAACTTTGCCATGCTGTTTACATGACAACAAATAAATATTTAGGAAGCAGATTAAATTTGATTACGTCTTTGGTTTCTGTCGGCTCTAAAATTTTCATAATTCTCTGTTTTCTATGTAAATTACTTTCAATATGCTAAGCACACAATTTTAGGAAAATTATCTTTTAAGTTATTTGGTTATAGGAAAAGAATTTTATCTCTTAAAAGACTGTTATGCTATATGCTAATAAAAAGACAAGAGGCAAAACAGCAACCATTTATTATCTGAAGATCTACTCATAAATCACTGTAACAAAAATGGTAAGGTATTCGAATGATCACAATAAAATATTGAGCCAGTGCTTCCCTGTCGTGTCTAACAAATAGTGTCCAAAGACTACTATAATAAATGAAGGTAAAGGAGTCATAGTTTCATATTTTGCTTTGTGGGTCTATTTTTCCCTTTTTATACGTAAGACCTTTATTCTAGTATACTTGAGGTGCCCATCTGTCAGAGTAGGAATAAGGACTTGATAAAATAAACACAAAATAAATAGTAAAATGTAAATTTCATACCCAAATTTGGATTATGAGACTGGACAATAGAATTTCAATCAAGGATACCATCTAAAGAAATTTCTCCTCAATTTTTTTTATCTATCTGAGTTTAAGGAAACTTCTGTCCATGATTAACTTTTATAATTGAAAGAGGATTTGTTGCAAGGCAATAAGCTGACCTATGGGATTATGAAAAGGAAAAGTGGGGAAGATGAATAGCTTGAGAGCTAAGTGATCAGATGTGTGTCCCAGTTTTGCTCTATCTAAGACAGAGGACTAGCATCAGACATATGCTGGTGATACAAAAGAGAAAGGCTTGTGCTTCTTAATTTTAAGAACTCTGAAAATTGTGATCACAAAGCTAGTGCCTGTGTCAGCCTGGGGTGTGAAGTTTCAACTTAATGGTGCTTTGTTGATTCACCATTGCATCATAGGTAGAGGGTGACCTTGAGATTGAGAAATCGCCTGCTTCCTTTTATTTCTTAGGTCTCAGATGGGAAATAGACATTTTGACTAAGAAGATTTCAAGTAAGGACATGAAGTTGAGGGTGAGCTGGATCTGTGCCTGCACCTGTAGAGCGGACCCTGTGAACTGGGACAGACGAAAATCACAACATAATCCCAGGGTCTATAGCATTAGCAAAAGCTAGGTTCTGAGAAAGGTCACCTGGATTTGGATTGGCAAGGAACATAACCAGATCAGAGTTACAGCAACTACAGATTCTTTTGCAAGAAGCAACTCAAGTGGACCAGGGAAAGCAGAAGGAGATAGGGAAATAGAGGTCCCATTGCAATGAAGATGAATAAACCTCTTTTCCTCCCTACTTCCAACTCCCATTTAGTGGAGACAAGCAGGGTGCTAAGGAGTCTAG
This sequence comes from Mormoops blainvillei, assembly GCA_004026545.1. NCBI lineage: Eukaryota > Metazoa > Chordata > Mammalia > Chiroptera > Mormoopidae > Mormoops > Mormoops blainvillei. Next base: position 1,227 of record PVJD01002402.1, on the reverse strand, counting down.
CACCCTGTTTGTGCACTGCAGGGTACAGAGAGACTGAGCAATGAGCAATTTGGTCTAAATTTAAAACATAAGATTAAAAATCCCCTCCTTCCCTCACAGCAAATTATGTGCTGGAACTTTCGAAGAAGATCAAATCATCCATGGATAATATGAGAAATGTCTTTTCTTTTCTTTTTCTTTCTTTTTTTTTGCATGTTGGAATTGCTGTTTAGAGTTATGCCAGCCCTTCACAGTATGAGATTAAAACACAGGTTTATTTAAAGACATGCTTTTGTTTTAGTGTAGAAACATTTGCCACAAATGTCTGCATATAATCTCAGATACTGCTTTACTCTTTTCAGGAAAACTATTTTTTTGGTACGACTAGGCTCTAGAGTTTTAAATAGTCTTATTCTTAGCAAGGCCTAAATATATATTTAAAGTTTACAAGGTTTCCATAGAAGCTTTACTACTTGTTTATTTCCATGCACAGCTTTCTCCTCACTGCTGTCTTTTCGACATGCACGCACCTATTTATACTCATTGTCATCTAGGAGGCTGAGAGGAGATCTTTGTCCAGAGGGCTCTTGCATCTAGGATCCCCACAACAGTCTTATTTGAACACTGTGCAGGGCTACACCTTACTCCTGCATGATACGCTTGTATACACATGTATACACACACATAACCTATTCTTCATTTGTATAAATTACTTTAAACCTTAATTATGTTTTAGAGATAATTTATGTGAACACTGTAGGACAAAACATCATATAATTTTTTTAAAATATAAGAACATTAATCCAAAATTCTGGATTTGTACTAAAAGTTATAAAAATAATATAATATTATATTAAAATAATAAAAGTTATAAAAATAATAATAAAATATAATAATAATAAAAGTTATACAATAATATAATAATATTAAAAATAATTTCACTTATTGAAAAAATCCAGTTTTCTATATAATAGACAATTTTTTTTTCAAAAAATGTAAGAGAAAAAAATTCAGGCTTTGGCTCTTGAATCCATTTGTGATGCAGTTTTGATAGCTCCTCTGCTTCCCATGATGATGACAATATGTTACAGGCTCATCTTGGGCGTTTCTCGACTCAGACATGGCCTTACAGTTTTCCAAGGATCCCAATTCTTGTTAGTAGGAAGTGGTATCTGGATGGTCTTTTCTGTAGACAGAGATACAAAATATGCTTATTTTAACAAAATATATCATGAATTTTTACTATTA